>OU383779.1:15443171-15555671 GCA_910950805.1 Acrocephalus scirpaceus scirpaceus
GAGTACCTTAGGATACATTAATTGTGACTTCTCATTTGCTCTGAGCTGACCCTAGTGGCATTCATTATGTTGACATCCTGTGATACAAGTCTGGGTGCTAGATTAGACCTAGCTTATCCTTTGACCCACGTCAGATTTGTGCTGAGCATAAACTTGGTCCTTATCCTTGTTCCAAAGGGAAATGAGTGTTCACACAGGAACTGGCCTTTGAGAAGCTGAGTAAACA
Source organism: Acrocephalus scirpaceus scirpaceus (assembly GCA_910950805.1). Taxonomy (NCBI): domain Eukaryota; kingdom Metazoa; phylum Chordata; class Aves; order Passeriformes; family Sylviidae; genus Acrocephalus; species Acrocephalus scirpaceus. Next base: position 15,443,398 of record OU383779.1, read on the forward strand.
GAGCTGGTGGCATAGGACTGCTTTTGCTGGGAAAGCAAGGAAATAAAATTCCTTTTCAGGCTCAATTAGCAGGTATTTTGAGGCTTTCTGGCCATCACTTCTTAAGTAACATACTGTTATAATTCATCAATCATATCAATGTTCTAATGATATTTTCATGGCAAATTTTCTTTCTGACATGCTATCCATTTATCTGTGTTCTTTTCTAACTAGGATCACACATCAAGCTTTTTAGCATATGATGCTGCACATGGTGCCAGTAATACCAAGGTTCAATCCCCATATGGGCCATTCACTTGAGAGTTCGACTTGATGATCCCTGTGGGTCCCTTCCAACTCAGAATATTCTGTGATCTGGAAATATGACCATAATTACCCATTGAATACAAAAGATAGGTCTTGACTGGAAGATGGATACATTCAAACCAATTCAGATTTGCACTATGCTAGTAATTTTCTTCTGTTGGTTATCTTATTGCAAGAGTCTTAATATTGCTTGAAAGCACACTTCTAGTGCATTAATTGCACAGAAGAACTCTGTAAGGGACTCTGGATGCCATCATATCTTTTGAGTAAATCATTAGTGAATATATTCTGGCACATATTTTGAGTAAATCATTAGTGAATATGCTCCAGCACATATTTTCATCTGTATTCTTCAGTAACTGCTCTTGGTAGGGAAAAAAATCCCTCACATATCTTTAAAAAAAAATCATTTTGCATTTCAAGCTAGGAAATCTCTCTAACTTCCATCTGACTTATGGATTGTGAAAAGCTACCATAGTGAAAAACAAATCGTTGGGTACATATCACATTGAAGGGTTATATGATATATCACTCAGCATGGAGTCTGGTTTGATTTACTTGCACACAAGCAAAAGAAACTGTAACAAAAATAGTGCTTTTCCATTCCTTGTATTCCCCACAATATTCTGCCATCCCTCGGAAAGGTAAAGCATGTCATGAAGACACTGTAGGTCTGCATTCAATAACTGATGGCAGGATAAAGCCTTGCTGTCTAGGTGGATGGTACATGGCAGCACAGATAGACTAAACGTCTCATTTCTCAGTTCATACCTAATTCAGAGAGGATTGTGCATCTTCCTGTCTTGCTGAAGAGACCAGGAAGCTGAGGAGGAGAATGACTCTGTATGCACTGACCTCTGCTCTGGTTTGGAGACACCAAGGACTTACAGTGATTCAGCTGGGAGAGCAACAAGAACTGCAGTATTAGACAAATTACTCACTGTTCGACATTTGGGATCTTATGAAATGTTGAAGAATATTTAAAATTATGCAAATTAATATTTTCTTACAGTATATTTGGCTATGTTCCTGGCCTGTATTATTCTTCTGTGTTGGATACCTACTTCTCCAGCAGATATTCAGTCCTTAAAAGGGGTTGGCTTTTATTTTATTCTGTTTATTTTTCTACCATCTTATAGTCTAAAGAGATGTAATGGATCAGCCCAGATATGTTTCATGTTGTGAGGAGAGGGAAATAGCCTGAAAATCGTTTACAGTTCAACATTGAGCTGATATTTGTGAAGATGAAAACTTACTCCACAGCATTTTTACCTTGTGATTTGGATTCCATGGGGTAACAATCAGCTTCAAAAATCTCGTCATGGTGCTGTTTTCAAAGTCAAATAAGGAGCGTCAGTGAGAACACACCACCCCCAAGTGGCTCCCCTCCAGCTTCATAACCCCAATTTATTTTTGACATTGCACCATAAGACTGAAATGATTAATCTATAATAGATTATCTCACAAATCTGCAACAGAAGAACAGAGGATATGATTTGCTCAGGATTTGGCACACTGGCAATGGCATGTCACAGCATAGGGTTTAATGAATAACATACAACAGAAAAACAAACCGGGCAGAGGTTAGGCTATTGCAGAGGGACTTTTAACGTGTTGCAAGGGAACCCACCAACCCAACCCACCAACAGCTGCATTGATCACTCATCACTTGACTTACCACTAATATTTGAGTAAATAATTTCCATTGGCTTTCCAGAAAGACTTCTCTAAGTGTAGATGTTCCTTACAGCTTGCCTTGAGCTTGCATTTTGTAAGTGCTAAGTACCTACAAAATAGAATGAGAAGTGTTTACCCTACCTTTGCAGTTGTCCTATGGGGTCACATGATTTGTGTTATGGAACTGCAAAGTGTAGTTATTTGTGAAAAGTGCTGAATTCCTTGGGGAAACAAACTATGTAATGGCTATACCATGTACTTGTGCTACTGAGTGCTCACCTTCATTTCTGAAAGTAATGGATGTTTGTGTGGAACCTCCTGCATAATTTACTGTACTGTGAAACATCTACCACGGCTAAATTTCAGCCTATGCAATTCCGTTAAAATGGGCAAGCATATTTTTTCTGGGACATGGCTACCCTTCGCACCAAACTTAGAAGCCAAAAGCAATCATAAAAAGTCAGAGTAACATCCAAGTTCACAGGCACCGTTTTCTGGTGACACTAAAAATGTATTTGCCAGTTAAAAAAGTTATTGCCCTTTACTGTCATTTAAAAAATTGATTAGGAACACTAGAAACGTCAGAAAAAAATTCTCTCTCCCGTCTGACCTTGGCCAAATGCTGAAGAGCAACCATCAGCTTGAGAGTGGGACACTGAAAAACGGAGGGCAGAGTAAAGCATCATTGTACTGTTATTGCCATTCAATGACACCTTCCTTCTGTAAAATCTCCAATTATCTTTTTACAGTATTTCCATATTTACTAAGTAACCTGGGATAAATACGTTGCTCTAACCTTGATTTCTGCTATTTTCAGGGAGATTTACCTGCCAGTCTAGGCTGTCTTTTCTAGCATCAGAAGCTGAGCAAAGTTCTCCGTGTAGTAACAGGTTTTATTAGTTTGCAATGCCCCTTCCCTTGACCTGTTTGGACTTCTCTTTTGCTAGTGCTTCTGTCAATCCTTGGCTTTCTGTGTGGGGCCAGTGAAGGTCTCAGACTCTAGACACTTTGGCCAGAACCAAGACTATTAATTTATTTGCGTGCACCATCAAGCAGCAATTGTCTTTAAATTGTTGGCCAAAGGTGAAAGGGCAAGTCAGTACTATCTCTCATGGAACTACACGAGGATGGTAGCAGCAAGGTAGGTCTGAAAAGGCTGTGGGGCCAGAGAACTGCCCCATGAGCCAGCACTGTTGATAGACAGCTGTGACAGGCAACATCAAGACCTCTCTATGCTGTAATCTCCAGCCCATCAAAGGGAGATGTTAATAGTTTCACATCTGGGGTTTTGTCCCAGAGGTGAGGTCTTTCTTTGGTTCTGTTGGTGTGTCTGGGTGATGGCAACTTTTCCCCTTTAGTCTAACAGCTCAAGAGATGAAGCTTGCCAGGGTAGTGCTGACACTATCCAGCTTCTGCAGCAAAGCACAACATAGCAGTGCACAACACAGGAAAGTAAAACAATATAGGAAAATAGGGATGCTGCTGCCACAAATCCCCTCTCCTCCCTCTGTTGAGGCCATCCTCCTCCCTAGAGGCACCAGAAATTGGGTCTGTCCCTCATGCTCACCCAAGGTCCAGGAAGGGGTTTCATTTCTCTCTGCTGGGAAATGAGTTAACTATTGGGAATTATGCAGGATTTTTGATCTGGTTGACAGCAAAGGCAGCATTAACAGCTAAAATTTAGAGAGCAAAACAGTACTTCAAGCTTTTGGGGGATCAATGCAAATGGTTCAGCTTGATCCAAATTTCTTTCCAGGCCATTTTATGAGCAAAAATACTGTCTCCATCTCTACCTTTAGGCACTCCGGACCACAAGCTGAGATCTCGCTTACAGACCAGGAATGGTGCAGTGTCCAATGGCAGAGATTGCTACAGAGCTTGAATTCTACACATATACGAAATATATACAAAATATATAAGGTTTCACATCTCCAGTGGGAAGTATCAAGGACCACAGCAGACACAGAGGGCTGAAAGCATCTGCATTGTAACAGGAGTCAGGGCAGCTCTAGTTCAAGGGTCTGGCTCAGAAAGTAGAGAGCAGCAGGGTTTCATTCCTGGCTGCACAAAGATCTGAAATAACTCCCTGCCTCATGCCTTACTTCCCATCCACGACATTCCAACCATGGAAAACCTGTTGTACTTATGAGATGCTAAAACTCCTCTCATGCTTTGGGATTATATAAATGCCATGAAAACCCACAGAAATGGGCCAGCATGCAGATCCTGGTCCCAGTCAGCCTTGGAACCTGTGTCCTACTCTACCACTGTTGCTTCAAGCTCAGGAGTGCAGGTGAGTGACAATGTATCACCCTCTGTAGCTGATGACCCTGGCCCTGAGTCCACAGAGCTCAGGGGTCTTGGCAGTACAGTGTAAAATGTAAACAAGCGGTCTTTTTTGTTGTTGTTGTTGTTTTTGTGAAAGCCAGTAATCACAGAACTAAAGCAGTTGGATGAACCATAATTTACTACCCTGAACTCCTCTTGTCTGTGTTTTTCTAAAGGTAACAACCAGAGATACTGAGATGATTGCACTTTGGACAAAACAAATGCTGTAACAGGATGTAGCTGTAACAAACCCGTCAAAGCTCATAAACAAACAGTCATCTATTTAATCACTAATTATTAATCCAATTCTGATCTTCAGTTAGTCAAAATGAACTGTTTAAAAAAAGTGATACTTGTTAGTCCAAAGCAATTTAAAAACATGTGTCCAAAAGTAATGCATTGGTTTACTGTGGAACAATCCATCTGTTATTACAAGAAAATTAGGACAGGAAAAATAAATCTTATCCCATGAAATCAGTCATTTGAGAGAAGATTCCTTTTGAAACTGCCCCCGCCTGAAATCCTAACCAGAGTGCTGAAGGAGGCAGACAAGCGTTAATGAGCAGGACTGCAGCCTGCACCATATTCCTGCCCCTCTAAAGTAGCAGAATTACAAAATGGATGGGCATGAAAGAAATTACAGATTTGCTACAGATATCTGCTGCTTAGTGACTAAAAATTTAGTTTAAGGAGCCTTTCAATCTGTGTATGGAAATGAGTCAACAGCAGAAGCACCTCTGACCTCCTTGAAGATTTTTAGCATCATCTCAACTCTTCTTAAAATCTTTCCAAGCTAATAATATTTTATTCTTGGGTTTTAGTTGTTTTTTTCCTTTTAATCAAAACTGTATATATTTCAAATTAGTCAAATGACTGGACAAAGCAGTGTTAAAAATTCAACTGCACTAATTACTAGCTGAGCAGCATAAAAACCTCTGAATAAATGTCAGTCTAGGAGATAAGCTCTTATCTTAATCTAATGACTCCACAGACTTAATTTGTCAGGCCAGCCTAGTTGATGAAAAACAGGTTTCTATTCTCCAGTGTTAGCAGCCACATCTTTCCAAATCTTTGAAGTTGGATAGTAATACCATCAGTGTCATCCTGCAAAAATCTTGTGACCAAGCCAATTCCACCGCTATTGTCCTGTTGTACTAATTAAAGTTGTTTTACCCCCATCGGAGTGCAATTGGTGAAAATGAAGGCAATTTATTTTTAGATTTGTTATATTCTGGGATAATCATTCTCGCTTCCCACTGCCCACAATCATGTGTTAATATTTGCAGCTCTCTCTGAAGTATCAGAAAACCAGGTCTTTTAGCAGGGCTCCACAGACAGTGCTATCCCAGGACAATTCCTGCAGTGCAGACAAAGCACCACAAGTATGTGTGTGTGGTTTATGAGTGTAGAGAAGAGTGATTTTGAGCTCAGGCAATGAATTTGATCTTAAGAGATGATTTTAGGTTTTTGAAGTTCTTCCCTAAAGGAACATTTGACATATTTAGAACTCAATGCACCAAATGCTCATAGTGTTTGGACAAAGTGGATTAACAAATAGAAAAAAAGAAACTGGCTGCAGCCAGTGTTTCCAGTCCCCCAGTCTTCAACTAACTCTTCTAATGGGAACCTGGTAGGCCCTTTGTGCACAGTGCCCTGTTTCAAAGGATACCATTTAAGCATGGTACTCTTTATCCCAACACCAAAACTTAGTGGGATATGCTTGGGTTTGAAGAGTTGGGAGATGAACTTTATTCTGATGACACCCAACAAGATGATGAAGTAACAAAAACCTGATGAAAACAATAGTGCTAAGTGAGGCAAATCCAAGAGGCCAGTCCTGCTCTGGACTCTATTGGCACTGACATTATTAACTTTATCAACATTAGATATATCAAGATATTTACCTGCTCTGCTGTATCTGGTTTTATAGCAGTGCAACTCCATTGACTTCAGCAGCATTTCACATCATACAGCCAGGAAAAGGGAGTGGAGAGTTAGCCACCTTTTTCTAGTATTACAAAATCCCTGATGCCCAGAGCTGATTTGTCTGAGGCCCACATTACATCCCGGACTGGAAGGAGTGCAGGGTCAGAAGCAGCTCTGTGTGGGTGCAGCACAGGTCATTCTGGGATTTGTTTTGGAACGCTTTAGAAGCATTTCACTGTTTGGCTGGGAACATCCTCTTGGATAACACAGATTTAATCAATTAGATCACAAATGTCCATCCTCTTGGGTAAGAACACTGCCTACTTGCAAATTTAGTCTAAGTAGGACTGCAAGGGGACTACACAGGTCATGTGCTGGCATATCTACAAAAGTATTCAGGAGCTGGTCCACGTACATTTTCATTTCAAAGGCTCATGTGTGAGCATGGACAGCCAGTTTAGCATCTGAGTCATCCTGGCTGTGATGTGAGTTGGGTGCCAATACTCTAGCAGCCAAAGCCTACGAGCCCATGCATGCAGACCATGTTGTCCAGATGGGTTTCTTCACCTGCAGATCCTCAGCAGGGAGGACACAGAGGCTGAGAAAAAGGGTGGGAAGCTTCACAAGTTGCAAAAACCTTTAAATCAGAAACTGTAATTACCCCAGCTAATTGGGTTCTGCATCTGATGCATACAATGGCATCTTCTGACATCCTGGCTAACACATCATTGCTTATGGCACCTTCCTATTAGTTGAGAGCCATAATACATCTTTCTTCCTGTTCTAGCCACAGCCATGCAAAGGAGCAGAGTTTGCAGAGTAGTGCCAGGTGAAGTTCATGGTCCCTAATGTGACCCAGAATGACAGGGCTGCTGGATAAATTAGAGGCAGATTTCCCCAGATAGAAGATATATATATGAGCTCTCCTGAATATAGATCAGTACCTACTTCTGATTTTTAAGGCTTCCAGGCTCCAAGTTGTCACTGGGAGTTGAGAGCATAAGCATGTTTAAATATCCCAGAGCCTGAAACATATTTAAGCACTTTTGCCTATTGCTTCTTTGGATCAAGACAACTGAACTCTTTGAAAGCATTGGGCTGCAGTCAGTATCTATCTTGGTGCATGGTCTGCAGACTTGAGGCCTCATCTGACCAAAGCTGAATTTATATCCATTGATTTCATCATGGAAGTGATGGTTCACTCTGAATATGCCAAATTCATTTATGTTAGGGCTATGGCCTGGAATAGCATTTTTTTAGAAAGAATTAATGGCTCCTCATTTCTCCTGCTCTGAGTCACAGTTTAAATCTACAGGCCATTCCCAACACAGCTGAAACAGAAAATGAACACATTGAAGTGAAATTTTCAAAGTGACATTTGAACCCCTTCTCTCTGATGAAATCCCACCTATTGATCCAGTCAAATGACTGCAGCCTCCTCAGGTCCATCCTGCAAAGTCTCCTTGACCCACTTACTACCACAACTCTTCAGGTGCACTGTGACCGTCTTTCATTAGAGGATAGGTGCCAGCTAATCAAGTTGAAAAAATGAAAACTCCCATAGATTAAGTCCTAGTCCTGGTGAAAGAAATGGTAAAATTCCCATGGAAACCAGTGACTACTTGTATCTTAAGACATTATCTCAGTCTGAATACTGACTCCCTGATTTATGCAATGAGTTTAACTTGGAATTAAATTTATTGCCCTTTCCTCAGCAGCTGGAGCAGTGAAGGGGCTGGCTCACATAGGAGCCATTCCCTAGGGCTCATGTTGTGGGATCCAGCTGGCTTGGGTCGTGCTGCCCATGCTTCAGGAGACTTTGTGGTTTCATGACTCCCATTGCTCCCTCTACACTCTCCAACACTTGCTCCTGTCATCCTGCTACAAAAAAGTTTACCTGCTATGGCCTGCAAAGGAGCCCTGCTATTTTTGGACCGCAGCCTATAAGAACAACTTCGGGTGCTAAGGAAAAATGAACCATTCTGAAGGAATAAAACTGGGTCCTTTATGGAAAAATATTGTGACTCCCTATTCGAGGGCTGTGGATCCAGATCAATTTTCCTAGCAAAGAGGAATAACTCTAATCTAAACATAAAAAGGGGTCTGTCATGGTGAGATACAAAAATGTAGGGGTAGCTGCCAGGTTTGAGATTGGTCTTGATGAAGTATTAGTGCTGACAAGCCAATAATGAGCTAAGACCCATGGTGAGGCTGCAACAAGCTGGGGCCACTTGGCTTGACTAAATGAAGTCCAAATGCTGGCACTGCTGCTGGAGGCAGGACAAGCAGAGTCAGAAGGAGCAGGATTTCTTTCTTGATTTGCAACAAGAGTATCACAGTTCACACACCTTGTGTGCGAGTGCAGGGCAGTGTGTGCCATGTTAATACCTTTGATGCAGCATTCCTAAAAGGAAGTGTTTGTCAATTTTGCTATAAGTGTTCGAGCCCAACAGCCTTAATTCAATGTGTCAGATAAGAGAAAATCATGTTGGCTTATATTTATGACTTATCACTTTTATCTTAACACTAGAATGTTTGGAGAACAAACCAACTCCTCAGTTTGTGTTTTGCTTTGCTTTTTTTTTTATCCGTCTAAGCCCTGCCAGGCAAATCCGTAACACTTTTATACCATTGCCATATCTGCTGCAGAATAGGTGGGCAGACACATCTGAAATGCACTGAGGGGGTATTTTTGATAAGTCCCAGGTTATGTGACATAAGGGAAGGGTATAGAATTGAAGATAGGCAAAAGTGAAGACATGCTCTTGATGGGTACGTGATGCACATGCTATTGCATAGGTCAAGGGGAGCCACACCCAAGGGAGCACTACTGATGCCTTGTATTTCTTGTGGCCTTTGAGCACTGTCAGGATTCTTGAGCTGAGATTGGAAAAAGGAAGAGCCAGGACCCTCAAGTGACTAACAGACCCATAAAAACCTAAAAAAACTTCTAATGAATAAAGAAAAGGCCAGAATTCAAAGCTGTTTGTCCTAAGGTAAAAGAGCCCAGATCATCTCGGGAATTTGGGTGCTTAAGTGTCTTTGTTTAGGATCCTGCCCCAAATGTCTTTGATGACCTGGGTCAGTATGGGTGGAGGGCTGTCTCATAGCTAGAGGCTGGTTAGCAAATCTCCACTAACACTTAAACAAAGAGAACTGGCTTGGTAATTTTACCACCTGATCATAACTGTTTTTTGAGATGGGGCCAAAGCAGGTGGAAAGCTGCGTTAATCTCAGTTGTTCCAAAACATGCTACACTACCATTTAGAGAACGGCTGCCGAAATGTTTGGGTGAGGCTCTTGCTTTTATAGCAGTGCAGTGCTATACAGAGAATGAACAGCTTTGTGGAGATTGGCCTCCCTCAAGTGGGATGCTCTCTCCTCTTTCACAGAGGTCACTAGTGTGGCCACGCTTTGACTGATGTGTACAGTTTTGGGCACTCCAATACAAAAGGATATAAAACTATTAGAGATCATCCAAAGGAGAGCTACAAGGGTGGTGAAGTGTCTGGAGGGAAAGTCATATAAGGAGCAGCTGAGGTCAGCCTGGGCAAGAGAAGACTGAGGGAAGACCTCACTGCAGTTACAACTTCCTCATGAGAGGAAGAGGGGCAGACACTGATCTCAGCTCTGTGGTGACAGTGACAAAACCCGAGGGAATGGCCTCAAGTCTTTTCATGAGAGGAGAAGTCTCTTCACCCAGAGGGTGTCTGGGCACTGGAACAGTTCCCCAGGGCAGTGGTCACAGCACCAGCCTGACAGAGTTCAAGGAGCACTTGGACAACCCTCTCAGGCACACGGTGTGACTCTTGGGAATGTCCTGTGCAGAGTCAGGAGTTGGAATTGATGATCTTTCAACCCAGCACATTCTGTGATTCTGGTGTTGGTAAGTGCACACTGATGATTTTCCAGTTCTGTCTCAAAGGGAACCTCCAGCCATCCCCAAGTACCAGTAACTATTTCCCCTCTTAGGGGCTCAGTTTCCCTGCACTCTTTGGGAGAAGAGGCAGATAATAAAGGGAGCAGTAGAGCTACACTAATTCTTGGGACTGACAGCAAAGGTACCCAGTTAACAGACTGTGCAAGGGGACTCAGGTTTGCTTGCAGAATCCCATGTGAATTGTACTATTCTTCCAATCAAAGTGATTGTGAGAAATTCTGATTTTCAATTTTTTTTTTTTTTTTTTTGCATATGGGAAAGAGAATGCCTTTGTGCAATGACTGTTTAAAAATACTTCAAAAGAACTTGAATCAGTCCATGGCTGCACTATATACAAATTAAAACAATGGATTTTTTGGCAGCCTTTTAAGAGATCTATAAATTAAAGGGATTTCTGATACATTTTGGGGGACTTTATTTCATGTCAGCTTTCAGAGTGCCCTCCCTCCCAGAGCTGAAAGTCAGCCACAAAAACCAGACAGAGCCTCTCATTTACTCTGCCCTCCTGGTTCAGGAGTCAGTGGATCTCCTTCAGGTGTGACCACAGTTGGGCATGGTGGGTCCTGGACCCCTGCCAGCTCTGCACCCTTCCCTTTCATTTCTGCTTTGAGAACTTTTCATCAAGAAATAGAAACTGCCCAAAACCCACCCCTCTGGGGAGTTAGTTTCTCTCCTTTTCTCCATTAGTAGAAACTGATTCCCTCACCCAGTTTGTGTTGCACCTGGGCTGTCCCCATTCTGTGCTCTGATGGCAATGGGTTCAGTTCTATCTGTGATGACCTAAAAATAGCACTCAATTAACATTGCATTTCAAGAATTGGAAAATTTCCCAGAAGTCCATTCTTTTTTTCTTTTTCTGTTTCATTACATTTTACAGTAATAATACACAAGCCTGTAGAAAACATGACGGGTAATGAAAAAATGTAATTAATATAAGCAGTGTAAAGCATTTTTTTTCCCTCTGTTGTCCTTGCAGAAAATTACTGCTTTAAACTGAGCAGGATGTGAAAATGCATAAAGCAAACAGTAATATGCTGTGGTTTGTAAATATCTTATGCAAAATAGTTAAATCAACTGCTGTTTATTTTTCTTACTTTGTGTCACAAGCTCTTACTTTTTTTTGTTCATTACTTTTTTCATTTGTTCTCTTTTGGGGGTTTGCTCTCTTTTATCTCAAGAAAGTCACTAACTTAAATATATTTTTTTCTGCTACAGCTAATTCTTCTCACCATCTCCTCCTGTTTGTTGGCTCCGAAACGAAACATACTCTGCAAAAGTGCAGTGAGCCAGACCCTCACTATACTGAGGATCTGCTCTTGTAATTTTGGGCGAAAAGAAAAGAAAAGAAAAGAAAAGAAAAGAAAAGAAAAGAAAAGAAAAGAAAAGAAAAGAAAAGAAAAGAAAAGAAAAGAAAAGAAAAGAAAAGAAAAGAAAAGAAAAGAAAAGAAAAGAAAAGAAAAGAAAAGAAAAGAAAAGAAAAGGAAAGGAAAGGAAAGGAAAGGAAAGGAAAAGAAAAGAAAAGAAAAGAAAAGAAAAGAAAAGAGAAAAGAAAGCACTCTTAGCCTACAAACAAACAACTAATTATCCCAAATCCTGCAACAGCTTTATGACTAACTAGCATTCCTGACTGTTACTGTAGAATTCCGCACTGTTTTAACAAGGCTGCCTGGTCACAGTTCGGGAACGGGCTGTTTGCAATACACACACATTAACTAGTATGGCACAGTATATGCCATCTCTCCTTGGAATATTTCTCTCTGGCTATCTGTAGCACTTGTAATACCCAGCAATATCTGAAGGTCACAGCAGAGTTTCTGAGCTGAAATACAAAACAGCATTCCAAACACATCTTCTGTGGCCAGACAAGAAACTGCTTATGGTTTATTTTCCCTCCCCCCTCTGCACAGCTGACATCCAGCATTAGTTATTGTTTATTTTTGTCTTGTTCCTGGTTCTAAAGGTTTCTCTTATGGCCCTGGTTTATGTGAACTTTCAGATATCACTCGGGGCTTTTCTGCCTCGTCCCCTCTGATGTAGCTGGTTCCCCTGTGAAGGTAGGTTTCCCCAGCTGAAGATCTGTTCCTCTCTCCTGTGGCATTCTGTGCAGCCATTTGGAGTCCCAGATGTAGGAAATGAAATAATCCACGCTCATACAGTCATGAAAGTGCCCATCTGGCACACAGGAACATCACGCATTGGAAGCACACAAGCGTGAGCTCACTTTTGTTATGGCATTTCATAAACAGAGATGCAGTGAGCCAGCAAGTCAGGTCCTTTGGATAATAACAATCGTCTCCATCACACATTGTGTTTAAAAAAGAGGGAAAGGAAAAAATCAAGACAAACTAGAAAATTTTTCTCTGAGGAGTAATTTCTACTTATAAGTGTTTTTTTTCCCAGTGGCCTGCTGTACTTACACCTCTCAGGCTCTCTCCACTCTCTATGTAGATTTAAGACAATGGTGACAGTTGAAACGTAGCCAGTTAACTCTTAGTTAGCTCTGAAATCACCTCTTCCTCACTGTTCAGTTAAAGGAAGAAAATATTAGATCATACTTACAAAACTGAGTCCTATAAAAACAAATTGCATGTTACTGCTTTCTTATCACTACATAAAATTCACAGAAACAGTCTAATAAATGACCTCACCACTCAATTTTGAAGTATACAAATTAAAGACAGCAACAGATAAGCCAAGAGAGATTAATGTACAGTGTGTGCGCCTGTATGTGTGTGTTTGCATGCCTCTTTGAGGATATACCCATATGCTGTTGACATTCAACCTCTGGAATTATAATTAGGGGAAAAGGCAGATGTGTAAATTCATCTTGCTGGGCAGTATATATATGTTGCACTGGTCCCTGATTAATTCAGTACTTGAACACTTGAAGACATTTATTCTCAGACAAATGGTTTTTGTTGGGATTTGCTGGCTAATAAAGGGGTAGAATATGATGAAACAATGAACTGCCCAAAACGATGGACTAAGTTCAATACCAGTAAGTAAAAACCAAGATTATTTATACTATTTTAGCTTTGCAAAGTAATTAAAAAAAGACATCCTAGGCATTTTGCTGGATGTCATTGCATGCTGTAAAGAAATCTTGGGCTGTAATAAACTTCTCAAAATCCCCACCATTAGTTCTGCTGACAGTGCTGGATCTTCAGAGGGATTGCTGCTCAAAGAGGTGAGATTTTTAAGGTCAGAAAAGAGCAGAAAGAGGTGTCAGGTCTCCTAAACCATTGCTGGGAAACTATGCCCATTCCAGAGTGGGGGTGTGGGCCTGCCAGGGGCAGAGGTCTGCCACTCCATGGTTTATGAATATTATAAATTATGGATAATACTAAAAGAAAATAGTACCTGAATTTTACATGACCCAGTTTTGTATTGTATTTGGCAAACAATATCTGGTCCAGTATTTTTTAAATACTAAGTGCTAAGTTAGGAAAACAATGAGATGTTTGTAAATACAATAGACCATTACAATATACTGCTTCTCATTTGAAAAGTCATTTGTGCAAGAAATAATTATTGACCCATAATATGTAAATGATTGAAATACAGAAATTAATATTTGGGTCAACTCATGTATTTTTCAACCATGAAATGAAAAGCTCAGTATTCGCATTCCAATTCATACATGAAAGCATTACAGCACTATTACTTGGCTATTGTATTAATATATTATTGTCTTAGTTAATGACATACAGAATTATATCTCTGCTTTCAAATGAGGAGAAGGCATTGCATGCCACAGTAATGTTTCAGCCCAGGATGTCCCCTATTCTGGACCCTTTAATGGTGACAATAAGCCAAATTCACAGCTGATATGGAAACAAATAAACAGCAATCCTAGCACGAAGGAAGTTTTGGCCTTAGTATGCCTAAAGGTTGCACAGGGAGAACTGGCTCCTGCATTGCAGCTCATCTGCTCTGCCTGGGCTTGATTGTCATCTCCTTTACTTGAGTTTTACCCAGTGTGATGCTTTTTATTTACTGCAATTAATTCAGAAATACAAACAGCACAGGATCAGTGCATTTAGTGCTGTGAGGTAGTCCTTATTCTAAGAGTTCTGTTCTGCTCCCTCCTCCTTTTCCCAGAGTCACGGGGAGTCTGTGGGAGTGTGGGGTTTCTAACTGCACTGTGGGAGTGCCCATGCCTCCTGAGGGAGCTGCAAGAGGCCCCTCAGCCCAAGGTGACTTTCATTCCAATGAACTCATTCAGCGCTGATGAAACATGCCAGCTTGTGACTCCAGAGACTTGGGTGCTCTCTGTCTCCCCAGAAGGAGTTCCCAAGACCTAGAGCAGCAGGGCAAGAAGGCAGGCCCTGAGCCTGTGATGAGGTACTTTCCCAGCCACTCAGAGCAAAGGTGCCTCAATAAGCTTGTCAATAAGGGCCAACCGGTGCAAGCTAGACTTACAATATATTTGGCTCTTGGACTATTATCCATTACATTTCAAATGCATTGGCTACCAAGCTTAGCTGGATCGAATCTGACTTAAGGTCAACCATCCAAATAATTCATTAGTATCCTATAAACTGTGTGTTCCATCCTCATGGCTTTTTATGCAAAAGTAAACAATGCCTCATTCTATGTGCCATCAGGTATTGTATCACTTGATGGGTCTATCTCCTTAAAGAGATGCATAATTTAAATACAAATAAATGTATGAGTGAAATCCATGTAGAATGATATTCATGACAGACAAAATGAATGAAGAAGAGATGGGCAAAACAATTTAGATAATACCCAAAAGCAAAGCGTCACAGCTAAATCAGGATTAACCCATGAAGCATGATGTGTTTCATGAAATGACTTTGGTATAGTCTAAAATGACAATGACTCGAATTAAGAAGGGCAGCATTGCATCAAGTTTGCTCCAGTGTTCAAACATGTTACACACATACTGGATCATGTCTGCAGGAAAGAGCCTGACCTTTTTTTTTCGGTTAAAATTATATACAATTATATTTGCATATATTTTAGAGCCAAAACATTTTTAGAATTTTATTTTGCATAAAACTATCTTATATTCTAGATAGAAATTATTTTAGGCAGCTTTATAAAGGCAATAGACCCAGCTCCACATGGCTTGCAAGATAAGGCAAAGAAAATCACAGTATAAGGGCATGTTTGGGTGGTGAGGAACAAACGTGGTACCCCAGAATTACATAAAATCGTAGTGAAGGTGAAGCAGCAATAGTGGTGGTGATATAGCCATTGCCCTTATGATGTGATTTAGAAACTGCCCACACTGGCCAGCTGTATAGGAGGGGCAACATCCTCCTGGTCCTGCCCAATTAATCATCCTCTGGTTTTCTTAGTGTCTGGTGCAAAAGGCAGACTCAGATGACTAATTCTGGCAATAGAGGCTCTGCTTGTCAACAAGACCTCCCTTTGATAGAAGCGTGATTTGGTTTTAATTTTCTTTCAGCCCATTCATTTATTTGAAGCTAATGGCTGACATGAATCATAGCATTAGAAGGGAGAAGCACGATTTGTTCTGGCAGCCTAAAAGGGATGGCATGTCCACCAGGGATGGCAGGAGCAGAGGGTGCAGTTTCTTGATGCTTTGGACACACGACAAGAGGATTGGCAGAGCGACTCCTCCAAACACAGTGCCCTGCCCTGCTCATAGGGCGGGCAGCATCAGCTGAGAGCACAGCTAAGGTGTAAGCAGAAAGTGGTGCTATTTTGCAATGGATTCAGTGGGAGTCTCAAACTGACAAGGTGATGATTACTGTGGCCCCAACCAAGTGCAGTCTTTGTTTAACTTTACTAGTATGAGTAAGCTAATTGGCGTCACTGGGCTTGTGTGCTTAAAAGTTCTGGCTGTGTTAAAATATTTGGTGGGCCAGGGAGTAATGGGTGCTTGGCACCTTGCTGGGCACAGCCCTGGGACAAGCCTCGCCCTGACCTTCTGCAAAGTGGCTGCGCTCAGCCCGTGGTTGCACCACCCCACGCTCTACACAGCCCCATAAGGGTGGGCATGGTCTAAATCACAAAACATGCTGCACCGAGGGAGACAAAACTAACAACAAAATTAGCAGGAGTCAGTCCAGCTGACTCTGTAAGAAGCATCACAGTTTCAAAATTAATCTTGAATTTACCTCTAACCTTGAAAACAAAACTAATTGCAGAATGTAAGATTCCCTGAATATGTTAGGAAACTTGATAGGAGTACCTAGGAAAAAACACATACACTTTAGATAAACCCCCCATTTTAATTGTATCAATTCTGCCAATTAATGATAATGGAAGAGCAGCCCAATTAGCTAAATAGCTAATAGTTTTATCAAGCAGAGGCTTGCAATTTAAAGCAAACAAATTCATTCTAATTGTATCCCCTTGCACACCAAGATGTTTAAAGGATAATGGGGGATCCAATAAAGGATATTGCTCAAATAGAGCTACATTTAAATCACCTAATGGCTTTAAGAGTTTTACCCCAATTAACAAAGAAGAAACATGAACATAATTCAGTGACTTCCAGCATAATCTTCATTAAAGAAAATCTTCATTAAAAAAATAACATATTCTCCAACTAAGGGCAAAATGGAAAACATCACTGACTTTCCCCTTAAAAACAGTGACTTCTCCCAAAACAAAGGCTCCACTGTAACAGCAAAAGTATCAGAGAAAAAAGACTCTCATGTCTAAGCCTCAGTATATAAATCATCTTCAAACTGTGGTCATTAGTTTTAACATAACAGTGGATTTGAATAAAGGAGATTGACCTATCTAACATATTTAAGACCAAATCCTACTGTTACCTAAATCTGAAATAAGTTAAGGCTATTGAAGAGAATCAAAAGCCTTTTCAAAACCAATAGCCAGAACAAATTCCCCATGATCATAATTTTGAGGATAAAAAATCCATTAAAGTGATGTCTTTGATTGCTATTAATGAAGCAATCTGGAGTAAATCCAGAGTGATCCATATGGATAATCGAATCTCTCATTTTCTCACATTTTACAGATTTGGGTCCTGATTTATGTGACAGTGATGGGCAAAAGGCTCCTTTCCTTTTGACTCTGGGCTGCTCAGCCTGGACAGCTGATGTCACGGTCTCTAAAGGGAGCTGGAAGAACAATGAACTCGATGCTCAAAGAAAGAAGAGCTCAAATAAATCGACTTCCAGCCTCAACCACATATCCCCAAATACCTCTCCTTCACTACAGGTCTTGTCAAGGTTACTGTGGACTGCAGAAACCACCAAAGTGCTGCTAATTAACTGGCACAAACGTCCCTCCCTCCTCAATATCCCCCTCATGGCTCAAAGGTGCTTGGTACTCTCACTGCCCTGCCAGGCTCAAGCAGAGACAGGGATGTCACCCACGGGGCAGAGGTGGCCTCCAGAAAAACCCCAGGTAAAGCCTTTGACTGAAGATTAGCTGCTTTTGGGAGAAGGTAGAAAGACTTTCCCTTCATTGTTAAGCTCTTGTTTCCCCAGTCAAGCAGTAAGAGATTTAGGCTTCTCTCCCTATTTTTTTTTTTTTTTTTAATAATGTCATGAACTCAGAGACAACGAATCCCCCTCATTCCTGGAGCTGTGGCCAGGTCACCCTACCTGGGAGCAGGGTGGGGGCAGAAGGAGCCCTGCTCTTCCCTCTGTCACCCACAGTGCCAACCCCAAAGTTTTACTGCTCTCCTCCTCCGCCCTTTTCAGACAGATGATTCCAGCACCTCACCCCTCACCACCAATTTTAGGGCTCCCAGATATATCCTAGCCAGCAGCAGTCTCTCCCTTCCCTGCATGCCCTGCTGTCAGTCAGATCACCTCCATGAGCCAGCCTGCCTTCTTTGGTCCCCTTGTCCCTCCATCTCCTCCCACATGGCTGCCATCTTACCTGGTGCCCTGGTTTCTCTTGCTAAGCTGACCATTCCTATTCTGGTTCCCTTGGATTCGCTGAAAAATTTGCCAGTCATCCCAAATTTTGAAAATTTAATCAGAAGACCAGTAGTGCTAGAAAGGAATATAAAGTTTTCATTTGTGACTTGGCTTTTTTGCTGCCTGTAATCTCTCTCTATGGTAAGTGTCCATCTCCTTCACCTTTGCCTAAAGTCAGTATTGCCTATGGTCTGGAAACTGTCACATTATGCAAAATGCTCCTGATCTCATGCCACAAGGCTAGGACTGGGCCCCCCATCTCTGAGCAGCATTGCCTCAGTCAGAATTCAATAATGTACTTGTATTATATGAACTGGTAGGAAGTGATTTTTATTTGAAACCAAATTTTATATTTCAAGCATGAACAAAAAAGTTAGACAGCAGGTCAATACACTTTGTTCAGGTATCACACTATATTTTGATCTTTCACCTTCAGTATCATCCTAAACTGTCTTTGAGTCAAATTTAATTTCACAGGTGTAACAGCTCCTTTTCCTTCTAATCTACTGACTGCACACTGAAGGCGAAAGCTCATGGGTTCAGGTTTTTTCATGTACTTTCATCCAAAGCAGACGTAAGAAGGTCTTTAGAAGTCTGATCTGTATGTAAGGAATAGCTACTAACAGAACCATCTGCCTCTCAAACAGATGAAATTATATATAAAACTTTCACTCTGACTTCACAACTGACAGTCTCCTGTTGCTCCCACTCTTGCAACTCTTTTCTGCATTTAGTTGCCACTAAAGAATATGCAACTCCAAGCTGGTTTCTTTTACAAGTGCTGCATCTATCATGTCAGTCAACATGGATCCACATGTCAGAGGTAACTCTTTGTAAAAGAATGCCCTTGAGTGACCAGGGTCAGTAAAAATTGCTGGTTTTCCTTATGACAGGGCAATTGGGACAGAAGCTCTCTCATTTTCAGACTCACTAAAAATGAGGTAAACATAAAAACCTAAGACCATGAACACAAAGCTGAAAAAAATCCAACTATTCCAATATTTTATGTCCGATAATTACCAGTAGTGGATGTTCAGAAGCAGAAGTGTAAGAACAGGCCAAATACTAAAGTTTGGCCAGTGTTACGTACCCTCCCTGTCACCTGTGGCCTAGGCAATCTTATTCAGACTTGGGTATCATGTGGTGAGACTACCAGAACCTTCAAGCTAGACTGGAGGCCAGTTGTTGACAATTCTTGATGCTATATAGAGATTATTGTTTTAATGGTAGAGTACAATTATTTTTTCCTACTTTTTAGTGCTCTGAAATGATACCTGCAGCTCATCTAAATGATCTTCATTGTTCTTCATTGCCCACAGCACTTTTCCTCAAATCCTTTAATCAGCTTGAATGTGAGAGGTGAAAGCAGACACTTTACCAGGAGCTTTTTGGAACTTGTGCTGACACAGCAGCTCTGGACACACCTGTGAAATGTTAAGACAATTGTTAGCAAAATTGGGAGAATTGAAGGAGTTGAACCAGCAATGGCAACATCAATATTCTCTATTAGTGATGGGAGAGAGCAACAACTCACTACCAACTTATGCCCTTGCGGATGTGTGTTTCTAAGAGCAAAAGTGCTAAGCCCTGGCATTTGTAGGATGGTTTGGAGATTGTGGAACAGGCTTCAGGAAGCTTACCAGTCCTAGCTGGGTGATAATCTACAATGGCCACAGTGTAGACAGACATCTCATCTAATTTAAGCAGTATGTGGAGACACATATTTGGGAGATTCATTAATGAAATTTGACCTGGAAAGCACAGAATCTTTCATCTGTATAGAGGCAGTGAGCAAGATGGAAGGAGCATTTGGGGTGGAGTGATTCAGCTTGCTGAGCCCACCTGTCATGGCCCTGACAAAGAACCTTTCCCCCATGAAGTAAAGCTATCAAAAGTTAAGAGGATTTCTTTGCAGCCACACAGGGTAAAAGAAGGGATACATGAAATTTTCTTCCCAGGGTTGTTAAGAGTCTCTACTGGCAAAACTAATGGGCAATGTAGCAAATCACCGTCGTAGTATTTTTTTAAGAAACCAATGCCACTATTCAACTCTGGGACACAGATCGAAAAATACAAAAGCACTTATGAATTCCATTAGCTTTTTTGAAACCAAAGGAATTTTACCACCAGAGAAGAACAAATTCTGCTGCTAGTTACAGTGATCCCATTCCAGTAAAGCTGACAGAACAACTGCAGAATTACTAGTAATAAAGCAAACAGAACTACTACTACTTCAGGTACAGGAAGAATCTGCTCCAAGCCCCTGGAATGCATGTTAGGCTGTGATGAACAGATATAACTACAGAAATAAGTATCTCACTACGCTGAGTGAGAGCAAGCAAGAGAGAGAAACCTTTTATGATTTTTCTACCCCCTAAAAAGCAACATGAACACACAGCTTATTTTTATAAGTAAATGTGTTACCTGAGTAACAGTAGCACACACTCATTTACATAGGATTTGGTATACATCTGTTCTCTTCAATAGATTATTCCAAACCTTGAGTATTTCCTATAATTAAAGTCAATATGCTTGGCTTATTTGTTATAAAAGAAAATAGTTTCTAATTAGCCTTTTTGATGTGCAAAACTTCAGTATTTCTCTCTAGTGCTTTTCAGATCATGTTTCTTATTTTATACTACTAAGTGATAGTAGGACTCAAGACTAATTCTGAAGATGGTTTAGATTGCACATATGTGATAACTAGGCCTTGACCTGACACTCACCATGGGGTGATGTCCTCCTGCTATGAGCAATGTCAGAAGTCCACATAATACCAACTGGCCTTGTGACAATTCCACACTCCTATTAAATTCAACCAACACTTTGCATATTTTCCTTTATTATAGTGACATACACAAATTACCTTTAAACCCAAGCAAACCCTACTTGCCTTCACTGAACCTCAGGAGAGTCTTTGGGAAGAACAAAACCTTCACAGCAGTGACATTCAGAGGCTTATCACGACACACCAGGGACACAAGTAACCCTCAAAACAGTAGAGTTCAACTGTAGTGAGCTGCCTCGATGTAGCAACAAAGAAGGTCAAGGTGAGCATTTTTTTAATACCAGTCAATGCTGCAGAAAGACCTGACAAATTAAGAAGTTTTTGCCAACCCAAAGGATTGGTTCCATCAACAGCAAATAACAGGAGGGTGGAAAGTTAAGTGTGCAGACTCCTATCATTTACCCCTCTTTTTCTTGGGAGAAGCTTAGCACTGAATTTATGTTTAAGTAAAACCACGGCACAAGACTGACTGGATGCCTGTTGGAAGCAATTGGAATATTTTCTTTTTACTTTGAGTCTTGGATTAAACTCTAAATGAGAACAAAGCAAGGCCTGATCTGCGAAGGCACACAGAAAAAAAGAATTGTGCTTCTCTATTAAACTGGACATCCAAAGCACTTTATTGAATGTTGAAACATAACAAGCTCAGGTTTTCTTTCCTGTGCAGCTTTTATTTAACACAAAGAGGCTTATTTTGCATATCATGGGGCCCTTGATCCTGAGCATTAACTATAATAGCTTCCCTAGAAGCTTTATAGCCTTGGCAAGACAGTATAGATTGGCCTTGTTGGTTGATTTGTTAATTCAAACAAGAATAGCACATTTCTAAAACTTTGGCCAAATTTACATCTTTTTGACTGTTCCAATGAGCTAATATCACAGTAGAAACCTGGAAGCAGTCGTCAAGTCTTTGATGATTTATTTAGTAGGAGTCATCTTGTAGCTAATTGTCTGCAATTTTTAACCTCATTCATGTGCACTGCTGATTCTTCTTTCAGCATCTGCAGTTTTCTCCTCAAGCTTTCTTATATCTCTGTATGTATCATTTCCAGATGGCAACTCAACTTCATCACAAGATTTTTATGAACTTGCCAAACCACATCCAAGATCTTCAGACTCAAAAGTAAAAGATAAAATCATCCTCAGAGGGCACCTCACCCTTTTGCACCCAGGCACATGAGAAAAAAAAGACAGCTTTAGGCGCTCACATTTTACTTTAATGATGAGTCACAGCTTAGGGCTTTTTGGTTTGGCTATTTCTTTGGTGTTGGAATTTTCACCTTTCTATTCTTCTCCTGGATTTCTTGCCTTGAAACCCTATCAAAAGAGAGTAAATACTGGTG
Organism: Acrocephalus scirpaceus scirpaceus; assembly: GCA_910950805.1. Lineage (NCBI taxonomy): Eukaryota > Metazoa > Chordata > Aves > Passeriformes > Sylviidae > Acrocephalus > Acrocephalus scirpaceus. The sequence goes on from OU383779.1 coordinate 15,465,601, forward strand.
TGCCATATTTTCTGTTTGTACTGCATAGGTTACCATCTCTGCAGTGTTGGCCCCAGTGACATGCATACCTGTCAGTCACCACAGATGTACCACAGGAATAATGAGGGATGACCAGGCAGGGAAGTTTTGGCTGGAAGTGCAGCAGACTTTTACACCACATTGGCAGTGAATCTTAGCAGAGCTCAGAATTAACTCAAATGCTCAAGACATTTGATGGCTGTAACCTACATCTTCCTGGGTAAGTTCAAAGAAGAATCTGACTCACTGTGTGGCTCTGTTTCCACCACAGTTTAAGGATTGTCCTGATGTCTGTTAAGTCATAAAAATGTAACAGTTCTAGTCACATTTCCGGTTAATGTGATTCTTCATGAGATAGAAAGTCCTTCCTGGTGATTCTCTGCCTTCAATTATTCCAGTGCATGACTCAGCAATTGTCACATGTTTGTTCTGGGGTGGTTTTATACCATGAGTGAATGAAGGGCTCTTTATGCCTGGTTTCTGTCTCCTATTTGTATGTTTATGAAGAAGGCTGAATCCCTTGGGAGATGGAAGATATTCTATTTGGGCAATATTATTACCATCATCTACTATGATCCATGCTTGTGGGAAGATATTTTTTAAAATAGTAAGTTCTATTTTGCTAATGTAGCTATTGTTTAAATGTAAAATTTAATTAGAGTATCCACCCAGGGTGTATGTTGTGTAATTTTATAATACTACATCTAGATGAGTGTTGGCATTCTACCTATGTACTTAACCACACCCAGGAATGCTGGTATTGCACAATTACACACATCCTGTTGACTAATTACATAATAATTAGTATTTTTAGCATTCAAAGATGCACTCAAGTCAGTTGTGCAACATTTTATGTCACTGCAAATTAAAGACGAAAAATAAGAAATATATATAGTAAACAATGCTGTCCAGATAGCTTACTGAGCCTGGACAGAGTTTCCAGCAAACAGCATGTAATACTTCATACTTAATTTTAAAATGTATGATATTTTCTACACATTTGGCAGAAACTTCCTCCCCCCTTACTTTGGGTTATTTCTTTTTTATAAAACTGTTGAAGTAATTCTGTATTCAAAACAGTTAGAATTTCTGTAGCCTGCCTCCTTCTGAATTATAATCACTTATCATGACCAAAGATCATTTTTGGCTGAAAAGGCACTCTGATGTGCCTAGGGAAGGAATATTGTTCTTTACACTGGCAACTCTGGAAGGAGTCTGGAAAATGCACTTTTAGTTAGCAATTACCTACAAAATATCCCAAATATTGTTGTTTTAAGAAAGTGCTACTGATTAGCCCTTGTCACTTGGATTTGGAACAGATTTTCCATAAACCTGAGTGGAGTATTTTGATCTGGTTTCTCAGTTCTCATGATGTTCACGAGAAACTGGATGAAAAGTCTGGCTCACCATTTGCATTTAAGATCAGAGAATTTTTGTTACAATCTTGTCTTACATGTGCTTAAAAAATTTTTTTATGTAATGTAACTTCTGAACTTGCTGTTAATCCTAATTCAGTCAAAATTTACAGAAGGTGGCACAAAGGCCAAGCCTTGGGTCTTGCCTAGGGCATCACTTGATTAGCTGTAATGCACCAAGTGGATCAATTATGATGTTTCAGAGCATTTCTGGCCTGCCATTGCTGGTTTCCTTGGAACCCTCAGTTGTGCACATAGACGTTTATGATGAGAAAGATGGAAAATATGGACTATATTCCCATCTCCAACTGTATTTGTGAGGCAAAAGAGCAAAAGATATTTTGCACATAGCTTCATTTTTTTTTCTCTTCATGAATTTGATTTCCAAGTTGTCAGTTACTGAGGCAGCAAATGACTTTTCAAGACCTTGGAAACAAACCACTCCCCAGGAGTTTCTGTTTGGACTGTTTCTCTTTTCATAGGGCAAGATGTTATATAGAGTGCAAGACCAGCTTCTTTCAGCTATTCTGAAGAGTAACTTTTTGCCACCCTAGCAAGTTAAAAATTGGCATTTTAGTCTGAACATTTGCCCTTGCTAGGCAGTTACTTTTTAGTGAACTAACATTTCTATGAAAGCAAAGAGGAGCTGTTTGGAAGAAGAATGATGTGAGACTGCTGAAATAAATGACACTGTTCAGTTTAGGGACACGTGCAAGTAGCTTCATAACTGTTCCTAAAGCCTTAGCAACTCCTCTAACCCAAATATCAGCAATAAAGTCAGGACAGTGCTGCACTTCTCTGCTGCTGGCAGACACTTAAAAAGAGGCCAACTTTCTGATTTTGTAATTGGGGCTCCTGTTACTTCTAAAGGCTCTTCTTTTATGTTCACTGCTTTCTTGCCTGCAGTGTTTCACCCATGACTGGTAGACAAGAAATTTCAGAGGGTAACCATCCTCACCTGTTTACCTTGGTCACCACTGGCAAGCAAACAGCAATCTGATTTCCCACTGAGAACCAGTGTTTCCCCTGAGAGCAGTTGCTTGAAAAACTGTTCTTCAGACATAAGGCTGCAGTTCACATGATTGGTCAAACCACTCTTTTCCCTTCTTTCCTAAAGAAAAACAAAGCCACAATGAATCTACAGACCTTGCCATGTCCCTCCAACAGAAATGCTGTGGCTCATCTGCATAAATGATGAGCAGTATTTCATTATTGAAAATAATCCATAACAATAAATTGTACCTGGCCAGCAACATAAGACCAACTTGCTTCCTGATGTGATTTTAAATGGCTGAGATATTAAACACTGAAAAACGGGGTTTATAATGGAAATACTGACAGACTATTAACTATAGCAGTGCTGCACTAATAAATGAAATAGCCTGTCGTAATCTCTAATTCATAAATATGCAAATACAAGGCAGAGGATTTGCTCCAAAGGATGTCTCTATAATTTTAACTGACCTTTACTGATACTAAATGAGCCTGTTGCTTCTGGTTTTGTGCATGAAATAGAAAGTACAGGGAATCCTGTCTCTCTACATCCCAGGCTCACTTCAGCTCCCATAAGTGCCAAAGGCAAAATCCCCATTACCTTCCACAGCAAAAATCAGGCCCGTGAACATCTAGAATGTGAGACACCTGGCATTAAACTAAACTCCTGACTGTACTTGATTTTAATTCTGTTCTCATCTGTGTTAATTATTATTATATTAATTCTTCTGTTTGGGAGAAATTAAGCACACATTTGCCCCATGTGTCAAAGAGCTTGACCTGCCAAAAGGCACTTACTTGCTCAGTGATAAACAGACCATCAACACAACGATATAAATGTTGAATTTTAGCCAGTTTCCTGTTCTGCACCAAATGGAAGTAAATCCACTGACTTAATATTTAATAACCTAAATGTAATTTCTTTTTTCTGCCTCGCATTGCACAGTAAAGAATTGGATGGCTAGCAGTTTTGCAAATTCCCAACCCCTAATTATTTTAAGCTATTCATCCTGGTATCTGTCCATTGATGCTCAGCCAAATTGCCAGCAGGGGAGAGATCTGTCCAATCCAGGAGCTAAATGAGTCACTGAGAGTCAATCTGTTTTTTTCCCTTGCTGCTGGGATTTCCTTGGGTCCTGGCCTCTCTCTGCTCCAATCACACAGACGCAGCTCCAGGCGTGGGTCCTCTTTGGCTTCAGCTGCCTCCTGTCTCCCATGTCTGCTCTGCTCATCACAGCTGTTGATGGGCTCTCGCCGGCTGGCCACAGAAGACCAATACTTCCACCACACTGCTCTTACAGCTCTTGCTCGGAAGGAAAATGAAGACGTCTTGGCCTTGTTGAATTTGCTGATGAAGTAATACATCAGGTATCTAGATGGAGAGCAAACCACATGAATAAAATGTGTCATCTGGGTTAGATGCTAATTTATTTGCCTTAAGTTCTGGGAACAATATCTGCAGTTTTTCCAGAGAATTTGGTTAAGTTCCATAGAAACTGAATACTAATATGATTTCTGTAGCATGGAAGACAAATCGGAAACAGAGAAAAAATAGACTCATCAGAAATATTAGCTGCTCACTATTAAAATATCTGACAATGCCACAAATACAATATATAAACAGGAACATTTAGAGTCTAACTTTTCACTAAAATGCAAATTCCCTGCTTTGTCCCTTTTAGGGACAGGATTCAATTACACAAAAATATGCAGCAGACTTAAGGACTGCATGTAAGATTAAGATAACTGGTATTTCATGGTAAATGATTAAATTAGCTGACACAGTTTTATCCTGAACTTTGCCATTAAAACTGACATTTTTGTGCCATGCACATTGTAGGCTGCTGGTAATCTAAACTGCCTTTCTTCTTTCAAAGACTTTAAATAGCTGAAGAACTCTTGTTCTTTACTCTATTTGCAAATGTCTGGAAAATATATCTACAACATAACAAGAGGAACTAAGCACAGGACTTTTTTTTTCCCTCATCTATCATACAAATACCTTGAGAAAACAGCGAGGAGGTTCCAAATGCCCAGATTAAGCTTTGCAACATGCACTTTAATCAAGTAATTTATGTGACTCTACAGAGATGAGAACATGCTGTCCTCCTCATGGTGAGTGAAAATAGAAAAATGACAGAAGTCTCTTACTAAGAATTTAATTATTCCTAGTATACAATTTTAAACCACTCTATGTTTATTCCTCTTCCTTTCAGGCTTGCTTTTTTGTGACGGCTGGAATTATGGGAATAATTTTGATATAAACCAGACATAGAAGTATATGGATGAAACGTTGTCAGAGCTGGTTGTAGTCATTGCCCTTCAGTTGAGTTAGCTGGGAAGAAGCAACTCAACTCCTCGATGAAGACACTCAGACTTCAAGCAAAGTGCAGGCACGTGTCACTGCACACAGCAAAGAAAAGGCCAGTCTGATCAGAGACATGAACTAGGAGAGAAGCACAGTTCCTGAATACTGCACTGAGAGACCACCAGACTAGGTGGGAAGAAAAGCCACAGCAGCACTGCAGAAATGCTATGTAATTTTGCTGTGGCAAAATTTTTGGATACCTTTGTTATCCATGAACAGTTGAGCAAGACTTTGGACTCTTTATGTCTTGGATCAGTTCTAATAATGAAGAAGAAGAAGAAACACAGCTTCTTATACAGCCCCTTTCCCAGCAGTTGAAAACTGCAGTTTCTATTGCACCTGCACAATCACACCATTATCATCAAACCATGACCTTCATCCCTGAAAGTCATGGTGGTCATGAAGTCAAAGAAAGGCCCACAAAGACAGTTCATTGTTTGAGAACTCATGCAAATATTGAGCATGAATGAAACTCAATCTGACTATCAAAAAATCAAACCTGTATGATGATCTCACAAACTATGTTATTCAATTAAAATTTCTCATCTCTCCTATGTGTCTTTTTTTCTTTTAAAAGATACAGCTACCTTTACTTCTCTTTGTATGTTTTAAACTTTGAAAACCTTTCACAGCAGAGGTTACATGAATCATCTAGCTTTTTTATTCCAAAATGTTTCACTGATCATTCATTATTAACTGAGTAAAATGAAGGTAGCTATGATAAATTTTGGTCTATCTCAAAGTATTAGAAAGGATATGAAAACATCTTGTTCATAGTGCTAACTTTTAGATGACATATGACAGTACAGGCTCAGTATTTTCACTGTCACATATTATGAAGCTCTTAACAACCCAATCACTTTTAATTACTTTTTTTCCCCAATTCCTAGGCACTAATAGTTTCAGCCTCCCCTGCCACTTAGCAGAAACACATTCAAACAATATAACCATGAAAGGACTGGATGGGTAACAGGAAGGCACCTATCAATGGGTAACCTATCAATATCAGAGATTAGGATCCTAAAAATTGCCCAGTTACTTTTGTAATTAATGTATGTTCTCTACACAGTTCTACATACATCTATGCCTTGATGTGAATGCTCTGGAGAGGAAAGAAGTCTGTGGCTACTCTTAGATCTGGGAGTGATATCTTTCAAAACATTTCAGTAACTAGTGCTCTTTTATTAAATATACTGCAATATAACTGTACACAAAACTTGAAATGCTCCGTTTCAAGTGGCTGAACACAGGAATGAAACACAACCTAGAGAGGAGCCATGTTAACCCAGAAAAAAAAAAAAAAAAAGGAACTGGCCCACTTTGGTGAGTCAAGATCCTGGATACAATTTGCTGTTTGTCGTTTGGCTATCTAGACAAATGGGCTAGACTGAAGTCAGTGGGGCTACTTGTGATGTACTCCAGAACTGAACACATTTGGAAAAAGTTGTTATACTAATTTACGCATTTACATCTTAAAATGCTTTCAGTTTCTGTATAGCCACAACTCAGCTTGGGTTCTCCACAGCCAGAGAGGGTCAGGCCTACATGTAAGAGAAGCAGACAGGGACAGAAGTTGTGCAAAGCTGGCCACAGACTTAATAAGAGCTTGATTCTGCACCAATGAAATCAACAGGAGTTTGGCTCTTGTTTGCAATGGGAGGTGGATCAGCGTTTTATGCCAGCTGTTCCCTGCTGGGTAGGGATAATCCCTTTGAAACAAAATATTTAACTTGTTCTCACTCTGTTGTTGTAAGAATGCTTCCCATGAAAATGCTTTCATGAGAATTGAAAGGTGTGTCCCATTTTTATTTCCAAATACCCCCTCATAGTATATAGTTACTGGTCCAAAAAAAAAACCCAACCAAAACCCCCCACCTGCTATCAAACCACATGAGTTTACAAAAAATGCCACAGAAATGAGTTACAGGATGGAACTGAGTCACCTGTTTGCTCTACTGGCCATGACAGCACTTGCACTTTCCTCAGCCAGGAGATGCAGCAAGAAAACATGTTAATTCAAACTGCAATTGAAGTGAGATCCCATGGGCAGAAGTAAAATAACTGAGGTCCCTGCAGGCAAATAGAAGATGATAAAAAAAAATCCAAACTTTCAACAGTCATGAAGGGAGTCATGAAAACAGTGAGGGGAAAGTGTCAGAGAGATGGGAGCTAAGGAAGGACAGTATTAATAATAAAATCTTGTACATGTGTCTTCCAGTCTGGATCTGAGTACAGCATTTAGTTCCACTTGCTGTTTCTGTGTTTTGTTTTCATGGTTTACAGTGAAAATGACATTCTAAAACATGGCTGATGCCCAGGTTGCTCTACAGATCAGCAGCAACAGTAGCTCCTTCTAGTCCCTGCATGTGTTGGTCAAGTTGGGCCCATTTACACCAGCTCTCAGTTTGGTTGACTCCCTCTCACTCCTCTGGCTGAGGTCCATTTAGCCAAGAAACCTGGAACATAAAGTCTGCTAGGTTTTATAAAGCAATTATATAATTTAAAAAGCCTCTTTCGTTATATTCTAATGGGATTTCACAGAGTCCTCCACAATATCCAGGGAACTTTTGTTTACACCATAAACTATGACACTTTTAGAAGAGCTCTAGAAGACGTAGAGAGAGGAAACTTCCAGAGACAGAGCTGTTTGGCCTGGCAACGGGAACTGAGCCTACTGTAGAGTTCCATCCTCCAGAAGCAGGAAACGTATGGAATCACTTGAGCTTAAGAGACTGTGACATTTTTATAGAATGAAAGGAGGAACTGAGAGATACAGTGACAGAGCCGGGAGCAGCAGCTGGCTGGCTGTTCCACAGAGCATTCCCCTCATAGATTTTTATGACTCTCCTAGCCCTAATATTAAACACTTGACCTTTTTGTCAAATACTATTTTATATTATTAGGTTGGATGATTACTTACTAAATATACCATCTATAGTAAATAGGAAATTGTGTAGTCTGATGCTTTTAGTCTTAGACCTTTCAGGTATTGGTCCTTTGGCATTTAACATTAGAACATTGAGTGCTCTTATATTAACTTAAGTCCCTTGGTAAGCAAGAGCACAGCATTTTCACATAGGGCAGAGAGGTTTCTGAGGCAGCATTACCAGAGTGGAGAATGCTATAAATGTTGTGAAGTCAGGGATAACTAGGAGCCAGCTGATGATGAACAATACACCTTAATCTACAGCCTAGTAATAAGTTCATTTACTTTTTAAAATTCTGTAAACCAGAACTTTGCAAATTACTCTGCCCTGTGCCTCTCTCCCTGGTGAACTATTCATCCCCTCCCCTCTCACATACAAAATGGTACTAATGTTAGAAGCAGAATTAATAATTTGCTTTTTTACCTCTCCCTCCCAGCACTTCATAGCCTGTTTTGGGAAACCCTGCAGTAAACCACTCCCTCCCATAAATCCCACCTCAAATATTTGGATTTAAAGGTATGTGATTACAGAAAGCATGACCCTGAATTTGTGAATATTTATAATAGTTTTGGAAGACAAAAAAAGATCAAAAGTCTTCCTGGAACTCAATAATAAAACTTAATGGTTTTAATAGGATTGGATCAAAATGCTAGTGCAGAAACATCTAACACCCTTAGAGGACAAGCTGCATGAAGAAGAAAAAAGAGACTTATTAGTAAACACTGTGGAGCTTATTTAGAAGAGGATCCCATGGAGTCCATGTAACATATTTATAGTGTACAACTTATAGATACAGCATGGACATAGATTTATGATTTGGGTAAGTGATTCCTCATTACCAGCAAATGACAGAGCTGCTTTATTTTTCAGCAGACTGGGTCTGATCTCAGTCCTGAAATGTAAGACTCGTACAGCTCCAATCATTTCTGAAGAATCACTGCTGCCTGATACCAAGGTTTCAGTTGGTCTACTGGATTTAATAAGCCAGCTGCTCTAAATCCTAGAATAGATTTCCTCTCTGTCAATACAGGATGGTACTTGTTAGCCAAGCAAAACCCAAGGACTCACACATTTATGTGAGCAGAGGATGAGCAGACTAAACTGCAGGATTTGGCCTCAGATTTGCAAAGCTGTAATTATATTTTCTTTGATTACAAACAAGTGTGATGGAGGCAGCCTATGTGCAAACCAGATAACATGACCTTTCTGCAGTTTAACTTCTTGCTATTAAAACAGGCGTGTTTGAGAACTACAAGAATTAGAAAAAATTAGGAAAAACAGCCCTTCTAAAATCACACAGTGTCTGAAAGGTTAATGAACAGTGAATCCTAGTCACGAGCATCACCACATTCCTAAAACTGCTGTTCACTTTGGCCTTTAATAGTAACAGCAAAATATTACTGAAGCTGAAGATACTCCACTGCAGTAAAGCATGGTTATTTAGCAAACAAATACATTCAAAATAAACTGCTGGAAGCCTGCTGTGCTCCAGCATCTGCCAAACTGAGTTTCTCCTGTCTTCTCTCCTTCCAGATGCCCTCTGTGTTGCTTACTTCACCTCTTGGCACACACCAGCACAGTGACAACGTGAGGCTTAGGGCAGTTCCTAGTCATTGCTTCCAGAATGGGAATGAGCTGGGACTCCTCCACAATCCTGAACAATACCAACCTGCAACGGTGGAGCTTCAGCAGCTGAGAATTTGCTCCCCAGGCATCATACAGATATTTGCTGATCCCAGAAATCCACAGAGCAAGAAAGCCTGGTTGCAGGCCCAGCAATCCCATCTGTTAGATGTTTCAGTACAGAAGTGTGTGTTCAAAGCCTTAAATATTCAGTCCTTGATTACAAGATATATCTCTACAGCACAGGACAACACTGAGAGAGCTTTTCTGGCCTAATCACAAGAATCAGCACATACCTGTTAATCTCAGTGCATTGCTCCCAGTTGCTATATGCAACTTGTTGAACCCACCTGCCTGAGCTACCTTTATACTTCAAGGCAGTTTACCTCTGCCCTAGCTGGAGATCTAAAGTTCGGAAATCTATAGGCAAAGTGATGACTAATTCAAATGCTCTTTTATACATGGATCTTGATGTAAGTATAGTCAGTCTTTGGCCATGTTCAGCTCCCACATGTTCAGCTCTCCACCATCAGTAGATGCAGAATTGGGCATGGAGCAGGAAAAGCAGTAACAAAGAAAAGATGAAGTAGAAGAGTTGTGTCACATAGAAGATATTAAATAGGAGTTTTTTGCTGCCACTCCTACCCTTTTGTCTATGCTACTGACACAAAGCAGATAAAATGTTTCTTAGAACATGGCAGGTTTATTTGCACCATTGGCTTAAAGTAAAATCACTGTTTACACCACAGCTGGCCTTGGTTCATTGGTTTTGTTACATTACCTAATCTCTTTGCTAAAGAAAAGGCATTCTAATTCCATGCAATTGCAGTATTGCCTTGACTCTTGAAGTCCATGGAGCTCTTCCAGGACTACTATGAGTGCAAAGCAGAGCAAGATATAAAAACCCATTATGATGCTGATGCTTAAAACAGAAAACTATATTTGCTGAAAGCTTCTGTAATTCTCTGGACTGTTAAAAAAATAGAGGTGATATATGCATAAACCAGTTTCAAACACATGATAACATTTGCATCCTATCCACTTATACCCTAAATCAGCAATTTGCTAGTCTGTGTGGCTTATCAGAAGACTTCAGTAGTAGCATTTTACTCCATTAGCTGTATCCATGAAAAGCTGCTTCTCAAATGGTGTTAAAATGATGAGTTTTTCCCAAATAGGTTCAAGTGAAATAATGGAAGTTAAACACAAAAGTCCAGAGCAGGAAGTTGGTAGCAATGCTGCAAAGAGTATGGCAACAGACCTGGCACCAAGTTGCAGCAGGCTAGACCACGACAACTCCCTCAGCTCAAACCCATTCAAATTACTTAGCTGCCAGTCACAAAGTAGGACAGAAAATGCTTGTCAGCAGTTATCTGTAACAAATTATGTGATTCATTCTCAGAATTGGAATTAGGAAACAACTAGATTTCACTGAATCTGTTTGTCATCCCATGTATGCCATGCCTACTGTCCCACTTCTTCTATCTAAAGGATGGTGTTTCACAGCGAACCTAACAACATCTGATGGCTTCCTAGATGCAAAATCTCTCTCTTGAGGGTAATAAATACACTGCTTTATATTACTGAGAGTGGAATAAACTATTCCACATAACAGGAAATCAAAATTCAGATTCCATCTCTAGAAGACCATTTCCCAGTTACACCATTTTGTTCTCATGCTGCATGGTTTTCAAGCACAATTTACCAATTGTAATATATCTTATAACCTCCCACAGCCAATCAGACTTGTGGATGTTTCCCCCTTCTGTATTACCCAAGGACAATAAATGTTTTAGTTGGTATGGAACAAACACACACAGATATCTGATATAAATCATTATGACCTTTGGCCAAAACATATGTTTTAGCTGTGGGCTTGTTTTGCTGTGGCTCACCATTTTTTTCCATCAGCAGAAAGGATAACATAGGCTCCATTTGCTGAGAAGCAGTTTTCTTATAAATCAGGCCAAAACAAAGTGGCTCTGCTTCCTCATCTAGGATCTTCAGGTCTGCACTGCAACCAGACATGTCCCAGGCACCATCTGCCTGTCTGTGCAAATGTCAGCACAGTTACACCACTGCAGCCAGGACGTCTTGAGAAAACAGTTAGTCATGCTGAGAAAGTCTAATATCCTTGGTCACAAAGTTCTAACGACAGTTATGATCGTTCCATAGCTCAAAAAATGAGAACATGCACATATAAGGACAAAAAATTTGACACATGGAAAGTGGAAGGTGTTATTAATACAGTTACTGGCATTAACACAATGTGTTATATTCTAAAAAGCAAAGCATAGCAAATATGTCCTTTTAAAACACATGAGCAAAAGCTTTGCCTTTACCCACTGATGTTTTTAAGCTATTTATGCTCAGTCCAGCTCCTGTCAGCTTATCACAAGCTGCATGTTTTCATTGCAATCTACTGCACAGCGTCACTCCAGCTCAGCTGGCATCTCTTAGAAGGAAACAAGATGGATTTCACTCCTTTGCTTCACATCTACCCTACATCAATTCCTGTACATAGAACTCCCTTTCTCTCTGTAGCAGTGGGATGGTGGTGGGCCAGCTTCAACACCTCACTCATCCATCTCCTCTGCTCAGGCACCTGTCAGCCTCTGTGGTTTTGGTGCAAAATGCGCCATTTTTCAGGCCTGAACATTTCACTGGAATGGTTTATGTCTTGTTCACCAAATATCACAGTAGGGAAGGGAGAAAAGTCAGATGGCCTTAATAATATGGCTTTATTTTGAAAAGTCTTCCAGTGGAGCATCTGGGGCCTCAGGACACTCTCCCTGTGGTTATATTGAAATGGTTGAGGAAGGTGAGCTAACTAGATTCTGGAGTATTTATTTTATTTCTATTATTATAGCTGAGGCATATGACAGGCATATATTGTCATTTCAGTGCAGTTTTGTCATCACTCATGACAGAGAGTGTGACACAGGAATAATACACTGATATGTTTTTAAATAAGAAGCAAAGACCTTTCAAGAATGGATACCATAGAAATTAGCAAATCTGTATACCAACCAAAGATGGATACCAGTGATACACTCCAAACAAAATGGCTGGGCATTTAAGTTAATCTTGCTTGGCACAGTGCAGGTTGGAACTCCAGATGGATGTAAGCCTGGGGGGAAAGACACATCTGCCTACAGAGTAACTGCTAACTAATACTGATGTGAGATTTTATATCATCTTCCCCCATTTTATCAGTGGGATCTAACTTCCCTTTTTCACACAAGGGTCACATCACTTCACCTGTTACTTTTACTGGTTGATTAAACCAACTAAGCAATTACCTGTCCATCCTGTGATCTGTTAAGGCAGGTCTCATTGGGAGACCTCTGCAGACAATCAGCTGTGGTGAATGTTCTAATTTCATAGCTCTTGAGACTCAAATTTCTAAACAAAAAAAAGTTTATTTTCCCACTTAATAGTCAGATTGTAGGTTTGGATTGGTGACATTTGCAATTTTACAGCAAAGGTAGGAAATTTCTGTCATGGTATGGTTACATGACTTCATCAGACTCACATACGTACACATACATACTGTAATACATTATTTTAACTTAATATTGCTAATTCTTCCTGTGCTTTGCCACTGCATCTGAGTCAGACCAAAGTCCAGACATGATGTCTGCTTCCTGTTGCTGTTTCACATTGCTTTTGTGGCAAAATGGCTGATAGGAGAGAAGAAAGTCTTTGAAGTGTTCTGACAATTTCTGTCAAGAAGATCCTAAAAGCATGGATAAATGTTTTTTTCTCTCCCAGAACTTGCAGCTTAAAATACCAGAGAGTTCACTGCTGTTACTTTTCTTATTCAAAACCCATATGAAACCACTTGAGGATATTGTGAAATGGCATAGGCTACAATGTCATCAATATCCTGATGACACCAAGCTCTATGTCTCCTTTTCATTGAAGCCATATGTTACAGCTTCCTTGTGTCTGGCAAAGATAAGACATGGATGAAAGCCAGTTGGCTGAAGCTTTCTCTAGATAAGATGAAGGTAGTCTATGGGTTTGGCAAGGGAAAAGTGTTTTGAGATGACAAAAAATCTGCCTCCAAAGTTGAGGGAGATTCCCATTGTCAAAATGCACAAGGGATTCACTGCCTCCTACCTCATCTTGAAATCCCAGTGGCAAAAGTGACCTGAATCTATGTGCTTCTTGCTAGATTTTACTCACAAGGTGCTCACTGGCTTTCAGTTGACCACTCTGTGCTGGCCAGACACACAAAGTCAATAAAGGCCCTCTTACGGCCTTGTCAGTACTTTCAGATATGGTCCAACTTATTCATAAAGATGTCCAGTGACAAAGACTCTGTGCCTTCGTGATCTACTGCTGTATGCCACCAGACTCCTATGGAAATACCAAGTATTTACTAATGATTAACTGACATATTTCTGACCATAATTGAAGCCTGTTGGTACTTACTTTCCTCAGGAACATATGAAAGGATTTCCTTGATTATAGTCTTCTTTGGAGCAGTGTTTCTCATGTAGCTGAAAAACTACATTATCTTCTTTAAGACCTTTGCTTAGGTTAGACAATCCCAGACCATTCAATCTTTCCTAACAGAGCAATTAATTTTTAGACTTCTGAATATGCTTTTTTTTGCTCTCTTCTCTAGCTGGACTGTATTTCTTGAAATGCAAGCCCCGAACAGAGGTCACAGTAAATCAAGTGATATTTTAAGCTTCTATTAAATATAGGTAGGCAGTAGCACCATTTCTGCTCCAGGCCCTTCTGACATATTTACTGGGTGGAGGATCTTTGCTTGTTATCTCTTTTGCAATATGATAATATGCGCTCAGCCCCCAAACAAAACTATGCTTGGATAACACAGAGTCACACAGGGCAACACAAACACAGTAATTTCTACTCTCGTATTCCAAATTCTCAGCAGCATTTGATGTTCTGGGTAACGCTAAGTTCCTCTAAACTGTCCATCTTTTTTCCCTGCAATTCAGAGGAAATTCTTAACTGTTGATTCTCCCTCCCATCACATCAGGTTTTCTTAGTCCCACCATTAAGTGGAGCCTTTCTGCTATAAAGCATTCTGTCCTGATCCACTCTCATGTCCAAAGCTGCTAATTCTTCCAAAAGCTTGACTCCTTATTGCTCCTTTCCTTAGTCCTTGCAGAAATTTCCACTGCCCACTTTCTCCCTGCTTCTCCCAAATGAAGCAGCAGGAAGAATTAATTTTCTCAGCCCACTGGACTAGATGACCATGAAGGTTAATACTCTAGCACTGTCACTCATCTGGCTGGCATGGGACATTTCCCTGGAAGTTCTGCAATGCAGCCTTCCCATGAGCCCAGCTAGAAGCCACAAACTGGATAAAAGATACATTTACCTACCAGCCACCATAGGATCGCCCTTGGTCATATTTGGCGGTGACAGACATGGGTTCATCCCTTCCAGAACACACTTCATCCTTGGCATGTGTCCCTTGTCTTTTATTTCCACAGTGCTCCACTGCCACTGTGGGACTACTCTGGAAGCTCAGAAAGAGCCTTCCCAGCTTTGACCAACACAGAGCAAGGCTACTTACTCTATTGCAAGGCAAAGAAAAAGGAATTAAAAAGGACAAATAACATGTGTTCTCCATACTGTGCATGAGCTGCCAAATGCATGTTGGCCTGATTACCTTGATGCCTGGCTTTCTTCAAGACAAGTGGATCAGGGACAAACGCTCTGATTTGGGCAAAGTAGCTCTACAGGCAGAGTACTGCACCTCTTGGTAAGGCTCACCACTGTGTCCAATAAAAACAGGTGACGGGGAGAGTCAGAAACTTTTTAGCAAATAAGTAAAAGGAAGACTACATTAAATTAAGTTTATAGAAGAACAAGGAGGATGACCTAACAAGAGCCATGCTGGTCATTTCTTAATTACTCTATCTGCTAAAGAGATAGGCAGTATTTATGTAAATTACATAGACTCCATGTAGCACAAAGAAGTTACTGTTCTTCCTCCCACTCCCTTAATGAAATTTATGATTCTGCAATTTATTAAATCCTTCTCTCACATGTGGAAACAACAACAAAAAAAATCTTCAAGACACCCCCAGAAGAGCACAAGAGGCAGCCAGCTGATGCAAACAGCATGTCAGGGTTTTATGTTGGAACTAGGAGTACTAAGAAGGGGAAGCAGATACTTCAGAAAAATTCCTGATAGTGTTGGTGTTCAGGTTAGGATGTCCAGGGAGAGAACCAATGTGCTCTCAAATCCTTACTGTGGATTTTTGGTGGCTGTAGTGCTATTCATGAAGCAGTCAGTTATCCAGCTCTGTCATATGAACAGCCAAGATTTCATGGCTTTCTGACTAGATTTTAAGGGGGATGTTGTGGGGAGTATTGTTACAAACTGCACAGTGACCATCTTAGTACCTAATATATAAATTAATTTAATGTAAATAACAGCCCTGAAGAACTGCTGCACATCAGAGTCCTTTTCTGTGTTTTAAGAAAAAAGCATGTAAATATGAAGGCCCTGAGGTTTCCACAGAAACCTCTGGTTAAAAAGAAATGACGACAGACTCACACTCAGGGGGAAAGGACAATATGGCTAAGTGAAAAGAACAGCTGGGGTATATGTAATGTTACAGTTATTTTTCTGTGCTTCCTCTAGGATGAACCAAAAACCTTGTTTTGCTGGATGCTGAGTGCCCTGAAGTCCCATTACACATCTCAGGAAAGAACCTTAATGGTTTTATTGGGACCCATATCTGCACATATAACATGGCCTTTGAAGATGAAACCATTTTTTTTTTCTCTGCTTCCATTTGCTGCCTCTTGGTTGACGTTCCTATATGGACACTCAGCGCCCAGATATCTGTTCCCTAATCAGGGACATCAATAACATCCTCAGAGGGAAGAGTCTGGAACACCTATGAAAGTCAGAAGTGTGAGGAATACATCTCAGATGATGCAGATGCAGTCACTGCTGTATGATCAGATAAGCAACATTGCAAGTTCATTTTTGTATGCTAAATAAAATAAAAATGTCAATATTTACACATAACCTTCAAGGCTCTTACATTTGCAGCTCTTTAGTATTCAGTGCAGACCACATTTTCTTTAGTCCGTTACCAACAGCTTGGAAATTTAGTTAGAGGATGCAACCCAAATGTTCCTCCAAATGTTGTTTCCAAATGGTCATCTTGAAAAATGCTGTTTAAAAGGATGAAACCTTTATGTGAAGATATAAGAGCCCATGCACAGAGCAATATAAACAGCAAGGAAATCATCTGAAGATTAAAACCACTAATGATAAAGATATTACTGTTAGGCATAGTTTAATTTGTTGGTAACTAAATCACCAGAGGCTTTTTACAGCCTTCTTGGAACCTGACTATTGTGTAGTGCACATTCAACCTCTAAGTGTACAGTGACACAAACAAATAAAAGCGATCATAACAGTTGAAATGTAGTTAGAGACACAATTGAGAACATCTGTATTGTAAGCAGAAATAAATTAGAAATACTGAAGTGTTTTGTAGCTGTGAAACTGAGGGATAAAAAAATAACCTACAGCACCTGGATTAAGCAGTTGTAAATAATGTATAAAGGAAAAATCTCATTACCCCCTGTGTAAACTCCCCCCCAATGAAATATATTTTATGAATGTTGCATCACAGTAATAAATGCAGCATTTGTTTTCCCCATAAACTTTCCATTTCATGACTATAAGATAGTTTGGATTTGGAAATAATGGCCAGGGAATGTACTGTTTGCAGGATTAGTTTCCCTCAACAAGCAGCTTTGAACTGACCTTCAGTTTTTTTGGGCTAAAGAGCAGGGACTGACACAGGCTTAGCAGAACTCATCTTTGTGCCTACAAAGCTGTGTCTGTGTTCTCCAGTTGCAACAGAACCATACTATACAAACAAATCCAAAAGGACCACTAGAGAGTATTTAGACTCTGAGCCTTGAGTGTTGTAATTGCCTTATATCATAAAAGATTTGATGAGATTGTATTAGGTACTGATCAGATACAAATGTGGAAAGTTTTCCCTTCGTAAAAAAAGAGGTCTCATAGTAGAGTGCTGCATGCTGCAGGATACAGAGCTTCTACTTACAGTAAAAAGGGCAAGTGCCATAGAAAAAACTGTAATGTTTTTGAGTTTCCAGTTTTCCTTTGCAAATATTCACAGTTTTGTGTAAAAATGCCAGGACTGATTCCTCGCTTGTGTCAGCTTTGCACTATCAGCTTTGCTGAAGTAATCAACAGATTTATTCTAGATTTAGGCAGTGTATTACTGTCAAATTGAACCATTAGCTTTCTCTTGAAGATATCTTGATTCCCCACATATGAAAAGGGGTCAGCTTCCCAATGATCCAGGGTACCAATCACTGATCCCCTTGGGTGAGTGCCCAAATCATCTGTACACCCAATACACCCTCAGCAGGCCACAGCCCAGTGAAACAGGTGAGGATGCAGATGAGACGCTACAAAGGAAGTCAGCATCTAGAGTCAAACTGAAACCTAACAGATTACAAATTAAAAGGATAAGAACTTCCCACTGACTGAGAGCGATAAAATGTCACAAACATAAAAACATTATAAAGTTAGGCTTGAGTCTGGAGTGCTTTCCCTTTATGATTAATGATTGGGCTCAACAAGGATGGGAAGGGCAAAGCAAAGTTCCTCTTGAACCAGCTTAAAAATGCCACAGCTAAAGAAAAAAATATAGGAACATCAATTTAAAAAAAATAACAAAACAAACCCCCTCCACTAAAATGTAAAGGTCAGGAAAGATTTGGGTGTTTTAAAATGCTGTCTTGAAGAAATTTCATAAAGGTTAAGATGTCATGTAGTTTCAGAGTTATGGGCACTGGAGGGGGGTCCTTGAGTGCCAGCTATTCCTCGGGCCACTCACTGACTGTGAGCTGCAATGACAGTGGACAGCGGGAGGCTGGCAGATCAGAAGCTATCACTGTGCCACTGGGGAAAACCCATGTCTTGCTCCCCAAAGAATGAAGAGCCGTGTGAATATTTCAGCATCTGAGATTCAGGCAGTAGATAAAATAGAAAAACATGCCTTAAATATAAGGGTCTAATTTAAATTGTCAAGAACAAACATATTCAGCATTCAGGCTCTTCAGCTCAGTTCACTTGTGCCTGGGAGGAGCAGGCACAGCAGGCATGTTACGAAGAGCCCGAGGAGCTCCTGGTGGCAGCCTACCCTGCACAGCTTGATGGCTCCAAACAACATGTGGATTCCTTGTGGTTCGAAATCCCTGAGGGCACACAGGCAGGCAGGACACAACAGGAGCTGTAAGGCTTCTTTTTCCAGGTGTTACAGATGAGAGCAGGAAAACCAATACAACTGGGGAAGAGTTTGGAGGGCAAGTTTTTCTTCACCTGCACTCTGCCATGCCCACTTGGCAGCTGTTAGGCCAGGTCTCTCCTCCTTGCCACAGACTTGCCTCGCCTCCAAGCCACAGACTTTGTGGCTTGAATTTTTCCCCCTCACTCTCATCTTCAAGATTTTCAGACTTAGGTCTGTATCAATGGAGTAAGAGATACCTTTCTCTGCTTCAGATATTCCCTGCCTCACCTCCCTGCCTCAGGCTCCCTCTGATAGGCCATTTTACCTTGCTTTCTGCTTTTGGCATGCTAGCTACCTTAGTGATTTTGCATATTCTTTGACAGCAACTTGGGGAGGAAAAAGCCTGGGATTGCTACCCAAAGCTCCTACATGGGAACTGTGGATGTAGGGAAAGCAGGGCATCCACCACTATCTCTTGACAAATGAAACCTATTTCAAAATGAAGTGAATTTCACTTGCAGACAAAAGGTGAACCATGAAAAGGTGAACTATTTGCTCTTAATGATCAATCAATTGCTACACAGAGGCTTTAAAATAACAGAGAGAGAAGAAAATCTTAGGAAACCTATACCTGTTCTGGACAAATGTTACACGGAGGGTAAAATTCTGCAAATGTCAATTATTAAATGAACAGAAATAAAAGAATGTTGTCATCAAAATACCATCAAGACCCTTTTTCATCACATATGAATGGTACTGTTCCAACTGAAGGTGCAATGAATAAAACGATCTTAAGTTATTTTAGAGCTTAACCTCTTTTGCCTGCTCCTCCTCTTGCTCCATTTTGTCCTTTTCTATATCCATCTGTTGCACGCTGCAAGCCCCCTGTGACAGCCACCATGAGGCCTGATTTTCAGCCCTCTCTCTGGCAGCTTTGCACTGCTGAAGAGAGCAGAAGGGAAAACAGGTCTGTCGCCTCGAGAACTTCTTGGATTGTGAGGTCTTGCTCAAAAATCTCTTGCTCTGCAAAGGGAATGTAGTAAGGACAGGACAAGATACAGCTTCAGAAACCTGGACTGCAAACCCAAGAATGGGGAGAAAAGTAGGTTAGTTTATTTTTCCCAGCCCTTACTCAGTCAGATACTATGTGTAGCAGGCTATGGCTACAGGTATGTGCAGCAGAGTGTACTCTGGGTCTCTCTGCTTGCCTTTTTTACTCTTTGAAGAATGTAATGCAAAATTACAGTGCTGTATAAATAGTTACTATAATAAATAATAATAATAATGGCAGCAAAACTTCCCCCAGTGTTGTATTTCTCTTTCCTTGGTTTACATAACTGCCTTGTTTCTCAGAAACATCCTCCAAAAGTTGCTATTTTTTTCTGGCAGACTAATACATACAATTATTTCTCTGAAAAGCTGAAATACTCTGCTTTAGGTAGCAAAACAAGATGTTAGCCCAGTAAGTTTTGATATGGCAGAAATGTAATTAACTAATTATTCTTTATAGAAAATTAATGCATCTTTATAATTCTTGGAGAAAACTGAAAAACTCATAGTTAAAAGGATTCTTCACTCAGCAAAGAAAGCAAACAAAGACATTTTTCTTCTGTCCACTGTGTACCTCTGGGTGCACAAAGACAGAAAACCTGGGCTCATGCGCATAGGCAAAGCAGCTCCCAACATCACCTCCCCTTGTCCTCACCCTCTAAGCATACACTGTGCATCCTCAGAGCCTCCCGGCTGCTGGCTCACATAGGTCTAGTTTTATTTATAGTTTCCCTCAATACAGAAAACGTATTTGAACACATTTGTCTTTTCTCCCTCTGTCAGAGACACAGATGTGTATGTATACATATGCATGCGCATGCAAAACATTCACACCTACCATACTCTTGAGTTTAGCATCAAAATGATGTTGAAACACATTATTAGGGCATATTTTTCTATCTGAAACTGGCTAGATTTTCCCCTAACAGCTGCACTCTAGATTTTAATTAAATAATACCAGTTGTGCCTTATTTAACTAAGCCAGCACATCTTCCTTCTGTTTGGGAATGCTAATTTTTAAATTTTATTTTTTTTCTAATGATTAGGCTTGTATTTTGATCTGTAGCACTTTATAGCTAAGAAAACTTTCAAATCAGTGTAACATTACATAGGCAAAGAAGGGACATTTTTTTGGCTAGGGCAAATCTTGGCACATTTTTAGTAGGCTTAATTTAAGCCAACAAATTTGTCCCTGAAAAGCAAATACGGGTGCAAACTCCTTGTAGCTTTGGTTCTCTGATTTGCTGCTGCAAACCTACAGACAACAAGCTGAAGGCCATCTTCCTAGACAGGTTCCCCTTAGACTATGAAAAACAATTAGTCTTTGGAGTCATCATCTGTGTTGCTGATGCTATTTAATGAAAGAGGGGTTTTAGGTAAATTGAGTATCTACAGTGTTTGAATATACTGATAAAAGAAATAAAAATTGTAATGGATCCCTGATCCATTCAGAAGGTCAGCATCTGCAAAATGCCCTACAAAGGAACCAAAATCAAGGTGTATTATCAGCTTTGATATCCATGGGAAAGTTCTTGTACAAGTGAAACATGAAACAAAGTGAAAAATGAAGGGAGGCTGAACAACTCCTTCCTTCTGGTAAATATTGTAATAGTTTTTACTTCATGGTTTTTACCTGGGAAATGCAGCTCTTGATACATTTCTCATAAAAACTACTGGTTGCCAACGCAAAAGCCCATAGAGAATAGGAGCAGAAAATGGTTCAAGAAAATATTTCTTTTAAAGAGTAAGACTCCTCTCAGCTTTAGCACAGTGCAGATCTTGCTCCTGAAAAGGAGAGTCACAGAGTGACTGCTGACACAGCAGAAGTTTGGAACCTGGCCCTGTGAGCTGCACCTCTCCTGTATCACCTGCCAACCAAGCTCCATCACGAATTACCATCAAGTCAGTTGAGATCTACATGATGAGCAGGAAACAGTACCTGTAAAATCAGCTTAAAGGGGAACATATCTTGAAAGCTTACAAGCAGGTGGGACTAGCCTGACTATGTGCTGGTGTGATTTATAACAAGAAAAGCAGGGTGCACTTTCTGTGGAACTTTATTACCGCCTTGTCCTTGGAGGCGGCAAATGGCTTCTCTTCCATAATTGTCATATACACCACTACAGGAATAAACAGAGCATGCAGAGTGTGCTACCCAGAAGCTGCAGGGTGGAAACAGCCCCCTGCTTGGACTGGGGGAGGCACTGGAGAATGGAAGTCACTACATAAAAACAGGTTCCTGTAAGAGCAGCCATAAGTCTGTAACTTTAAGACAAACAAATATATTTGCATCTACAGGGAAGATGTCTGCCATATCAGAAAAAGCCGTGAAGATTTTCTCAGCCATCACACAATTTGTCTCCATGATACTTTGCTTCCAGTGTCATGTACATTACATCCTATCTGTCATCGGAGTCAATCTCAACAGCTGCTTGACATGGCTCTAATCAAGACAGATACAAACTCCTGTTACAAAGGTATTGTTGCCCCCAAAGCAAAGTTGACACAATTGGCTGGTATGTTTATTTAAATAGCTCGTATCTATCCTGTTAGCACATTCCAAATCAAAGTCTACATTGTTTATTTTAAAGTGAATTTTGGTCTCCTGCTCTCCTTTGTTTATGAATGTCTGTGTTTCTGACAGCTGATAAAGGGCATGCTGAAGATTTACAGTACCCACAGCTGGTTGTGTGGTGCAATGGGACTTTCCCCACATAAGTTTGCTCTATGTGCCTCAGTCACAGAGAAAACTCCCCGGTGAGAGCAGAGTCTCACGGTGAGGACAGCTTGCCTTGCCCTGTATTGTCTTTCCTTTCACTGTGGGAAAATTGCTGCATGTCAAAGCCTAGCAAAAGTGACTCTGGGACAGCTTGAAGTCCTTCCTCAGGTGGAATCTTTGGGAACAGAAGTGGTACTGGCTTCAGTGTGCCTCATGCCCAGTCCAACAGTGCAGTTTCTATGCCCATTAACTCTGATACCAGGCAAAATGGTCACATGGCGTTAAGTAGAAGTAAAATTTTATGTTCCATTTAGGCTCTGTTTATTTATACCTGAGTAATTCCACTGCCTTGGTACTGCTGTAACTCTGAAGAGAGTCAGTCTTGAGACTCCTGCTTTTGGCAAGTCCAAATTCTATCTCCTTTGGCAGGATTCTGTCTGTACATCAACTGGAAGGGAGCAAGGACAGATGGAAGAGAGTTCATGAACCAAAGTACCCGGAATCTTTGGCTCCAGGTCAAAAATGTATCACTTTTGGCCACCTTTGGTCAATTTGCTTCACACTTTCCCAGTAGTGGCATAGGGATCTATGTTAACAGTTCAAGAACTTCACATTTTTTCTTTATCATTAGAAACTTGGTGTACAAAACCCTTGTGAGATGGTCAGGGCAGCATCATATTCTCTTTCAGCTGCACAGATGCCAAGAAGGAACACTACACATTTGCAATGCTTATACATTGCATCACATCACCTTTTAGTTTACAAAAATCCTTGCCAAGACTACCAAAGCCAGGGCGGAGAAATACATAAGTGAGCTATCTGCAGGTGAGGACTGCACAGGAAGTGTCCTGGTGTAATTCTTGACTACTCCCAGCCACCCAGGGTTAAAGTATGCTCGGGCATGTGTCATATGATCTAGTAACTTCCAGCTCTTGCTTGGTAAATAAGATTCAGGTTCTTTGTCTTCACACTGCAAAATGATCTCTTACAGACATAATAAATGTTATAATTGGATAAGTAGACACCTGTTGGTCATATGACCTGACAAAAGGTAAGGAAAAATAGAAAGACACGCATTAAAAAAAGCCCTAAAGAGAATAAAAGAAACATGCCAAGAGAAAATATGACACACATACTTTATACATGTTTAATTTCTGTTGTTTTGGTTGGAAAACAGCTGCAGGTGTCCTCTAATTATATTACCATTTTCACAAATATCAACTGTCATATTTAATTTGTTACATTTACCATCCAGCCTCCTCAAACAGCGCTCTTCTTTCATTACACATTTAGTGCCAGAGTTTCTAACATTCAAGCTAACTTTCAAGCAAGTCAATTAATGCATTATTTACAAGTGAAATGTTATTAAAAACAGATTCTTAATTTACTAATGATTTAGTAGACCCCAGGCAGTATTCCAATTTGTTTTTATTGAAATTGGAAGAACATTTAGAACAAAGGGGAAAGTAATGTCAAGGATATTTTGGCCTACTTCTCTGTGCTGCACTTTCTGTGGTATTACATCTACCCCTACATCTTCCCTCCCTCTTTTTTATATTGTATTTTTAATACATAACCTAACCAGTTGCAGCATGATTGAGGGGAAAGGTCTATGAAAAATGAAAAACAGCACAAACACTATTGTGAGTTTTGTTTTTAAAAAGCACCAGGCAGTCTGGAATGACTCAATACACATGTTCACCATACAATACAGCATATTTTGATTTACAGCGCTGTTCTAGCAGCACAGCAGGTTAAGAAGGTTAGAAGTCAAGGGAAATTAAATGTTATTAGCATTCCACCATTGTTGTTCTGTACAAAAGTGAGTATGTAACTTTTCAAATGCATTTTTAAACTCAAATTTGTTTCTGAGGCTTTTAGCTTGTCAGAAACTTTTATGAGCACGTGTGTGCTTCTTTGTCCTTTCCCAGCTTTGCTCCTTTTCCTCTCCTATCTGTGCCCATTCAGGATGTTCATTAAAGAATAATTCCACTCCTACCTTCTCTCTTTGCCAAACTGCCACTACCTACAATACTGCTGTTGTCATTAAAATGTTGACATTGACTTTTAGGGCCACTTAACACAGGAAATATCTGTGATTCAGTAGCAATACTAATCAGTCGCAAACACTAAGCATCAACATTTGAACGGTGACCAAGATAGCTTAAATATATTTCTTTGTGTTTGTTTTTGTGTGGGAATAAATGAAACTAAAGCAGGAATTTATGAACAGAATGTGTTTTACTCCCATAGGGTGGCTTACCAACCACAGATATACCCAAGCCACGTGGCTTCAATTCGGCTTTAAGGGCAGGGTGGGGAATGCTTGTTTCAGTATGGGAACACCTAACTCAGACCCAGGTGTGGATACCTTCACTGTGGGTGAGGAGGCTGGGGCAGGGAATGTCTAATATAGGTGTATCAGCTCCAGCAGTCTTGGTAAGGAAATGGGGAGGCTAACAGGTGCTTTCAGAGAGCAGATAGGGCCTCAGGTCTTGTTTCTACACACATAAAGCCTGCATCAGAAGAAAGTTTGTGGGCAAAATACTATCACACCTAACTAAATGAGAGCCAACCCAGATAAGTCTGCACCACCACTACCTCTTCTAAAGTGATGAGAGAGGCAAAGCTGAAGCCTCTTAGTGCCTCAGACTGTTATTTGTAAAACAGGGATAACATTGCTCTTGTACACCTTGCAAAGCTGATAAAAGATAAATTCAGTAATCATTTGGGCTGATCTTCTTTATGATGGCAACAGTACTCACACAAACCAGGCTGATGGATCTGTACCTTTCCCTACTGACCCATGATGTATTTGGAGGACCTCCTGTAGGTGACAACCTCTTAGGGCTGAGTGTGAAGTCAGATGCACCAGGCGGGCCATGAAATGACTGATGGTGCCACAGAAGCTGCAATCCCTGCCCTGTCATCAAGTACCTTGGGTCCCTGTAGGTTACTGGGTGCCTAACACAGCACCGGTTTCAATGTACAGAGAGCCAGGTTGGCTGTGCACTCCCCTCATGAGTGTCTTGTGGCCAAGTCTTCTGCTGCCTTGGTCCCTGACCACCTGAGGCTCATTTTTGTTGAAGCCACAGAAAAAAGCCACAGCGATCATCAGAGATTTGACCTTTGTCTACCTCACCAAAAGCTGCTGACATCCAGTGCTGACCCAACCCACCTCCTGTGGCTGGTTCAGAGGAGGGTCAAGAGCCTCCAGCCACCATGAACCCAGCTAGCTCAGCTTAGGTAGATGAGGCAGGGGCTTTGGGTTTAAAAGCTTCTATTCTCACTTCTGCTGATAAGCTGTTGTGCTGGATCATTGCTAAAGAAGTCATCAGAAAGTTTCAGACTTTGCAAACTAATGCTGTGTTTATTCAACTTTCCAATCATTCCTCTCTACTATCTGTGTTTCACATACCGTGAAACTGCACTACACTGTGCAATTGAATTAGTTGTACAGTGACTCAAAGGCATTAAACAATGACTTTGATATTTTAAGTACTGTCTAGGAGGGATTTTTAATTCCTTCCTCATAATGAAACAAGAAGCACATGAAAAAAAGCCCACAGTTACACAACCCTGAAACATTGATTTTCTTTTCCATCCTGGGTAGACCCCTCTGACACAAGAGAACAAAAAATATCCTTAAACCTTCAGCTTATTTAGTAGCAGAATAAAAATAAAACAAGCAATGACACACAATTTTAATGTCACTCAGTAACACAAGAAATAAGTCCCTGTTATTAATGCACCTTCTAAGTTCACAGTACATACTCAGGAAGCAAATCCTATGGGAACTTTCCGGATACTATTGAGTCTAAGGGTGGACAAGTCCATCCTTCTCCAGCTGCAGATAGATCTGCTGAAATGGCCAGTGGCCCAGATATGGGGCTGGTTAGCAAAGCCCTGGTATTTGAACTGTTCAGGGTTAACCTATTCATTGTGATTGTGACAGATGAGGGGAGTGCCCATGCAAAGAGCTTAGCCGGCAGCTTAGAAGGAGATGCTAAGTTTTGGCAAGGAAGTGATGACAAGTTGTTGGAAGGGATAGAGACTCACTGCTGGCACACCAACAGTCAGAAGAGGTTCCACACAGAACCTCAATCCCCCACTGGTACCCCTGGAAAGCTGGGGAGAGGAAAAAGAAGAGGAGGTTGTGCTTGCACTCACTTGGTCAGCAGGACCCCAGAGTGGTACGGAAACAAATGGCTGCTGTGTGGAACATGGGGCTGAGGTGGCCCCAAAGGCCGCCGCTGCCTCAGGGACAGCAAGGGGATCAGCTGTCACTATGGCACAAACAACGCTGAAGGAGAGTACGTTCTGCCACTGACGAAAGACTCTCCAGACTGCTTCTTACTGGACATGGAAATGGGGGCAGAAAGAGGGAAAAATGAGTGAAAAAATGCTGTGAAACTAATGGCATTAGCTGCTAAGAGCACAAGGCCAGGCACTTAAGTGATGACTCACATCTGACAATAAATACATGAATAGTTGTTGAAAGTGTGTTTGACTTTCACAAAGGGGTTTAAGCAAATATTTGTTTGTTCATTAGTCTTGAGCAACACTTTTATGGCAGGAGAGTCATTAAACCTTAACATATATCTGCAAGTGAGATATTTGGTTGTCTTGCAGATTAAGACACAAAGCAATGCCCACTGTTTACACAGAATGGCCTTGAAATACCTGTATTGGAGTGAGATACAGTTATTAGACACTGGCACTGTGAATCTTCATTCTATTGAAGGTTAGTTGGGATGCCATGTCTGCCATGTCAACTTTAAAGGGCCCATTTCTGCTTTCAGCTTCCCTGACTAGTCTTAAAAAGCTGATGAATGAAATCTGTTTCATTAATTAAATTATACTTGTGTATGAGAAAGCCATTGCCTATTTCAGATGGTTTGTAGGGTGCCTGCAACCACTCACAAACTCTTCAGGACAGATCACAGCGCAGACAGCTCCGTCCTGCATTAGGAAAATATAATTTGACTAGGAATCCCCTTCCCCAAATATCTTGAGGTGACAGTACCACAACCACAACAATTTTTGTATTGAAAGATTGCCATGGTATCAGACAGCATGGACAAGATGCACACATCAAGCTTTGCAAAGTGTCTGTGTGTGAGCAAGGCCATCCTCACAGCCCTTTTGCGCTCACTGGAGCCTGGGTCAGCTGCTTGCTAGTGGGCTGTGCTTGGGTCACTTGTAAAGCTCAGACTCAGGACTTGTTACAGCAGCTAGAAATGAGGAAGACCCATCATGCCTCTTCTGATGGTTGCAGGAGACATTTATAAGAGCTCCCTCCTTTAGAGCTACTGTGTACTATTTATGCTATGTGCATTCCAGCAAAAAAAATTAAGTTGGATTTACATATATTTTCAGTCTGCAAAGCAGAAGTTATTGTGACCAAATCCTCAGTGATGTAACATTGACTGCAGCATAACTATCCTGATTTATACCTATCAACACATAACTATTCTCAAGTGAACAAGTGATGCTTTGCCTCCTCTCTCTGACTGTTTTTTTCCTGTGAGCAGAGCTGCACAGTGTAATGTTAGATGTGACGAGGGTCAGCAATAACATAATCACAGATCTGAGGTCTCCAATTTATGCACCTCTGTGTCTTCACCTCATCTCACCAAATGATAACATAAAAGGTTACGATGTGCAAAGCAAAAAGCCCAAGTTGTTAACTTCCTGAACTTGAAAATATTACATTCCTAAAATTATTGCAAGCACAACCTACTTGACATCCTATATAGATGATGTGAATGGAAGATGGCATGCAAATATTTCACAATATAGTGGCATTAAAAAAATAAAATCCTTATGTATATATTTGTTCTGACAATTAAACCTGTATATTACTTTACTTGGTATAATTCATAGTATTTCAGATGTACACTTGTGACACTCGAGAAAGCTTCTGTTTAGGGGGGAAATGATGACCAATATTTTTCAATTTCCCTATGCATCCATGGCAGTGAAGAAACTGAAGCCACTGAATATAGACTGACATTATCTTCTACTTCCCTCTGCTTTTCTAGATAGCAAACATGTCCAGAATCAGTCCATAATGAGCATATTTTCCTGCAATCTCGGTGTGGGCAAAGCTGGTGTGGAAGAGAGATCTGACCAGACTTTGTGTCCTGCTGACTTCACTCCTATTACAACTTAGGGTGTTCACAAACCCTGTGGTGAGAAACTGAAAAAATTTTTACAGAACAAAAATTGTTGGCATGAGAGAATTTCTATGTGGTCTCAACCAGATGCTCAATCTAGTAGAACATATTGTGGGAGCTCAGAAGGAACTTACTCTGAAAGCTGACAACATCAGTCAGGCACTTTGCTTCCCTTCAGGGCTGTGTTACAAGGACTATCCATAATAGGCCATACTAATTTCAGAAGGCTTGGGACTGTGATTTTTTTGTGGGTCTTTTGTATTACAGCTGCTAGTGCTAATTTTATAGCTTAGAAAGCACAGAGAATGATACATTGTGCTTAAAAAAGAGGAAAAAGAGGAGTTCTCCCTTTTTCACTCTTGAATACAGCTGCAATATGTGCAAGTTTCAGAAAAAGAAACTATCCTGAAAAGAACTTCTGCTCATTAAAGAAATAATAACAACCTCTTGTATTCCCATTTCTCCCTTCTCTTGCTTCTTGCTACATGCAGCTCCATGTCCCTGAACACCTTTCTTTGAAACTCTGACTCCTCCTTCTTGCTGATATTCCCCCTGCCTCAAACTTTCTCCAGAGGTGAGCCCAAGGCAGGCTGCAGAACTGAATAATCCTAAACTTGATAACATGGCTTTCCATTGAAATGTTTGGCGTTGACCACTTCTGTTTGCTCTTGCAAACATGATGACCAATTCCATCACTCCGTAAGCTCAACTCTTAACTCTGCATTTCCTGACTGGATGAGAATCTTCTCTGCCTTGAATGATACTGTTGTAGATATTCAATACCTGTGGCTCCTTCCACAGACCCCTTCCTGCCCACTAGTTAAACCCTATAGATGCTCATACATGAATTCTACACAGAGCTGCAAAATCTTAAGATACAAAAATTTGCCATTCTTTTCTAGTTGGTATTTGGCAGGTGAGCTCATAACCTTTGCATTGCCCCAGCACCAGGAACAACTGGGATTTGCTGCTTGGGAGAAATTGAAGTGGTATAGGTGAAGACTTCAAAGGGAGGGTCCTGCTTCACTAGGAGGACTGCACTCAATTTATTGTGCAATTACAAGAAAAGAGAAGCAGAGTGGCTTTTAGGAAGAGCATAAAATTTGGAAAAGAGGGCAGCTCAGAAAAATGAAGATGCTTCCTGAAGGAAGGTGAGACCAAATGGAAGAGTTTAAATGAAGGTCTGAAATTCTCCAAGTTTGAGAGTATTTGGATGTTAGATGTCTGTCTCATCACTGCTTTCCTGCCTCAACATATACTGATGCCTCCTAAAAAGTGTTTCAGCTGGGCCTTGCTAGAAGCAGATACTCAAATGCATAGTTAAAAGCTGAAATGGCAACTTTGAGAACCAGCATGAGGAGCTTGCAGGCATGTCTCAACAGGGGATGGTACAGGGTCTTAGCAAGCCTGAATCCTGTGAAGGATTCTAGGAGGGCAAGCTGTGAGATGGTCAGGCACTGTACCAAGTTAACTCTGCTACACCCACTTTGAAACTCAAGAAAAAGGGACTAATAGCTGAACAGGAGATCTCAGTCATCCAAGCAGAGTGGTCTTCTCCACTGGACTGTCATTCTTTTTTTTCTCTTTGGTTTTGATGCTATTTAGCATTTAAACAGGTGGCATTTGAGCAGAATCAGTTTCTTCAAACACTGCACCTTATATATTGAGTACAAAAAAGTTATTTCAAGGATTGTGTTGCTATGTGATTGCAGAAACAGCAGTGCAGGGAGAAATGTCACCAATAAGAGCCTTTTGAAAATAGAAAACATTTAGCTGTTGTGAGATTACTTTTTCTGTTTTCATTGTTTAGAAACATATAAAACGACTGTAGTTCATATCTGCACTTTTGATAGGTTGTGTGACTCACACTGTGATTACACCAGAAATACCAAAGAGGAAAAATATACATAACCCATGGTTAGGATTAAATGTGAGTTGCAAATAATCAGTGTTTATAGCACATTTAACTGGGGTGCAGTACAGTTTGTTCAGATTTTATTTAAGTCTGAATATCCAGTGTTGTGTTTGGAGCAGTAAGTGCACCACTGACATGAGCAAGGACAGGACTTTTGCTGCTGAATGCCAAAGAGAGTTTTGCTGAGTTCAAAATCTGTAAGTTCACAAAACAAATAGTGTTTCTTGTCATAATTAAACTGCAAAAAGCTTTTGCTTAAAAAAAAGTTTTAATTACAACTGGCGTTTCCAATCCCAGTGCTGGAGGCAGTTGTCTTACTGAAAATTGGTGTCCTTTATGGCATTGGCAATAGACAAATCCAGTGGAAAAGCCCGTAAACAAGTTTCTAGGCGAATTTAATATTGGTTTAACCACTGGAGAAAGCATTTTGGTTGTTACCCTATTATTAAAAGAGGTTGGAAATGGATTCACACACTCTCCTCTGCTGAGTTAATTGTCATATGGTTGGCATCATAGGCAACATCATTTTTCAGCAACACGGCCACCTCCAGCACTAAGCACACAAATGCCAATTGTATCTGAAAACCACTTTTCAGTTCTACTACACAGAAAAACATTTTGTGGTTTATTTGTGATGAAAGACAATTCTGCTTTTAAGAACAATGGAACTTTTGGTCTGAGCAAAAGAAATGAAGCTGAGAACTGTCTTTTAAACTCCATATGAATTGTCAAACAGACTGATGAGCAATTACTGTTAGGCAAATTCTGGCCCTATTTGAAGGCATGAATATTAGAAACTCACTCTGTGCCACACATCAGAGAACCTGTGCCTGGGTAGGGCTTGCCAGCTCTGAAAGTACATATGTGACTGCTGTGGCTAAACTGTGCTGCCCTGCTGCCCTCAGCTTTGGCCTCAGAGGTGGCTCCCAGCAGTCTGCACGTCAGGCACCGAGGATTTCAACCCTGAGTAAAACCATTTCCATAGCCCTAAGTCCTGAAAAAGGGTCTGAATAAAAGGCCTTGAGCCTATGAATACACTCAATATGCAGACAATATTAAAGAAAATATTATTAGGGCTTTTGCAGTATGCAGCTGTGGGATTTTGGGTGCTTACCAGAATAAAGATGGGTGACAATTTTAATCTTACATTTAAAACATTCCTCCCCATGCTAGAGATCTAATCAGGACAGAAATGAATAAGATGTCATGCAATACATTAGGTACATATGCAGCTGATACCGCCTGACTGATTAGTTAGATGGGGTGAAGACATTTAGGCATAGGAAGACTTTCCCCAGTGCTTGTGCTGTCTCCAAAAAAAAAAGGACAGAACTGAAGCTGCATTCAGTGTGGGACAGAGCCCAGTGTGCCCTGCAGGGGGGACTAGCAGAGCCGTAATGACATCACATGTTCCCCATTTCAACTTTTGTATCTGGAGGCTGTTATTTGATCTTTGGCTATCAATTAAAAAAATGCAGAGATTTTGTGCAAAATTTTTATTGTCTTTTATATTAACTACTGGGCCAAAGGTAGGTAATTGGCATGGTTTAGCCTCACCCACTGGGTATAACATAAAATATGCAGTATAAATACATGAACACTTTTATGTTTTAAGCAAATTTGTTGACATGGTTCTCTCACAAATTAGGAAGCAACATCTCTACTAATCATAATTCCTGAAGAGCACATTACCAAACGAGACACACATGTAGGGTTTTACCCAACCTGGCATTGTACCTGAGTTACCTGGCCAGTAAGGGCTGAGAAATTGGATAATGTGATGGATTAACATTTCTTAGAAGTGATTTGGCTAAATAAATGTAAATGGCAGAAAGACAAAAGGCAAAGTGATCAACCCATAGACATGCTATGCTCTCTGATACAAACAAACAGATTACTCAGAGCCCAGTTGTAATCTCACTACTGATCTTGGCTGTATTTTGACCAGTACAGTAGCCTAAAGCTGATTTACTTTGGGAAATAATCAGAGAGGTGAGGTCTTTTTGTCCTGTTACCATTCTCTTGGGACATCCTCCTTTTTTAGTGTTTTATATATGTTTTAAAAGCAGTGCAGTACTGGAGCCTAGCATACAGAAACAGTTTTATAGTAACATAGAGAAGAAAAAAACCCCATACATAAGGAAGCTTCCAAGAATCACTGTTAACTGCAATATTACAAAAACCAGGTTAGGTTGTACCCTCAGCTGATGCAAACAGGTAACACTTTACAAGACAATCTCTTTTACATCTTTAGAGTTCTGGTATTTTAAACATATTAATTTACACACTTCACATACTTTTGTGGATTGCTGCAAACACTTGAATTTCTGCCCGGATTTCCAACAGAGGATATGTCTACAGAGTGGCTAACCTGAACCTGAAATGACTCCTTGCTATGTGCATTTGAACTTCATTGTTCTAGTGAATTAAACTGGATTAAGCACAGCCTGCAAGTTGTTTGTGGGGGTGGTTCTGCTGCTAGGGGACTGCCAACTGCATTGTAAGAGTCATGGTGCCTCTCCCTAGACTCTTGGAGACAATTTACACTGTTTGTTTCACCCTTAGAAAGACTCATGGATGGTCTGCATGATATCCGATACTGCTTTTATGATAAATGGGTAACACGGTTGCGCTATGGTAAATGATATACTGCTTCGAAGGGCAGAAGAGCTTCTGTAAGGTGTTCAGCCCTTTCACTTTTCTTTGTCTTCTTTCCTATTTTAGTTGATTTCTCTTCTCTTTTTCTGCCTCAGTTCATTCTGTGATCCTATTCTTACAGAGCTTTAGGATCTCTTATTTCTCTGGATTCCATTACTACTTTGGCTTTTTTTCTACATAATTTATTGAAGTCTTTATATTTGAAAGTATATAAAGCAGCTTTTAGGCCTTTGGGTGGTTCTTTACTATGACTTTGCTCTGTGAGCAAAATAGTCTCACAGAGATGTTCATTAGCTGCACTTCACTTAATATCTCCACCTGACTTTCAGACTGTGTTTTGTATCTTGTTTAGTGGCATTTATATGCAGCATGTATATGGTGTTTATATAGGCCAACGGTATGAGGTTCAAAAAAATTCTGGCTCCTGCACCTGAGTGACAACAGCCCATCTGAACATAATCCAGCTGTGCCCAGGTGGCCAAGAAGGCCAATGGCCTCCTGGCCTGGATCAGCAATGGTGTGGCCAGCAGGACCAAGGCAGTGATTGTGCCCCTGTGCTCAGCACTGCTGAGGCCACACCTCAAGTGCTGTGTCCAGTTCTGGGGCCCTCATGATAAGAAAGACACTGAGAGGCTCGAGTGAGCCCAGAGAAGGACAGTGGAGCTGGGGAAGGGTCTAGAGAGTGATTCATCTGAGTGCCTGAGAAAGTTGGGGTTGTTTAGCCTGGAGAAAAGGAGGCCCAAAAGGTGACCTTATTGCTCTTTAGAACTGCCTGAAAGGTGGCTGTAGTGGGGTGAGGGTCAGTCTCCTCTGCCAGGTAACAAGTGACAGGACCAGAGGAAATGGCCTCAAGTTACACCAGGGAAAGTTTAGACTGGAAATTAGGAATCATTTTTCTACTGAAAGGCTGGTCAGGCATTGGAATGGGATTCCCAGAGAAGTGGTGGAATCACCATCTCTGGAAGTATTCAAAAGGCATGTGGATGTGGCACTTGGGATATGGTTTAGTGGTGAACACGGTGTTGCTGGGTTAATGGTTGGACTCAATGATGTGAGAGGTCTTTTCCAGACTTAATGAGTCTATAATTCTAAGGCATAAATGCTTTTTTTGGGAGATCTGACAGCTTTTTGCTTAGAGACGTGACAGCTCAAAGGGAAAGCAACGGAAAAATCATGCATTAATCCAATGGGGAAAGCCTGCTCACCAGGCTCTGAAGCAAAAAGTATGGCACAGCCTGGCTCATTAAGAAGCACAAGGAATAAACCTGACAATAACTTTAAACTCCTTCATCTTTACTAAGGAAAGTGGCAGGTGTAGTAATAACTGTTCTTTCAAGTAGAAGACATAGCTCATATAGCTCATTGCACTAAGGAATATAAATCCATTATCAAAATCAACCAATAGGTTTTTTCAACAAAACTAGGTAAAGTCTGATACTGAAAGAACAGAGTCCCTCCACTTTTCCCACAGGGGAATTGTGGCAGCAGGCAGCATGAGGCAGTTGATGGCCAGAATAAAACCAAACCCCATTCCATCTACTGGTCCATGATGAACACTGCCAACTTTGGGAGGCCCTTGCACCACTCCTACTGCACAGAGCAACTGCTGTTCATGAAACAACCCATGGCAAGATTTCTGAGGTACGAATTCTGCTTGGAATGGGGATTTGCATGGTCTGCAGTCCCCTGTACCATGCTGCCTCTGGTACAGCACGTGGAAGGTGCTGAGTTTGTCATTCCTGCCTAGAATCAGAAGCGCCCACAAAGTCAGCCAAAAGAAAATGAAGAATTGGCAAAGCTTTGGGTGAGTGGAAGTTTATATGAATCACATCTTCATTTGTGAGAAGTTTGAGGAAGAACATGATGTCAGGTTAAAACATGTTTGGAAAGGAATGTAGCTTGCAGGACTAAACTGAAATTAATGTGTGCCTCTACAAAGTCTGTTGCAGTTCTTGGCTCCTGTGACTGGAAAAGGGGAGTAAGGACAGTTCTAGAAATATAAAACCATAGTTCAAATGCTGCCAACTAACACTGTGGTGCACGTATGGGAGAAATAAAAGAGAGGAATATTTAGAATTCTAAAAAACATGTACTAACATTGTTACTGTGAATTTACACCTTTCTTTCAAACTCCATTCAGACCGCAAGATGCTTATACTGTTATTAATAAGCAGTAATGACCAAAGAAAGATCTATCCTATTAAATATATTTTACTGCATTTTTCTGAAATTTCACAGCACTATAGGAATGCTCCTATAGTTGCTGTCTGTCACCTTATCTACTGGTAACTAAGGATACTTGTTGCTGATTTATAAATTCCTTTTTTTCAAAATAGTTGCAGAGAGAAAGAGAGAGGATGCTAGGGAAAGCTTCAGAGATAATTCTATAAGGAAGTGACAAAAAAAGAGGGAGAAAGAGCTTTCTCTTCATGAGAGATAATACAGTTTTCTCATTCAAATTAAGTTTTTTGTTCAAAGATAAAAGAAAGCAACTCTCAGTATAACAGCATCACCTTACACATGTACAGAAGAGTATGCATTTAGCTCTTTACAGCAAAAAGAAGCTAGAAAAGCTGCATGAGACAGTTGTTTTTCCCATCTTCTATCAACAAATCACAAAGGAAAATCCAGGCCCAGTTACAAAATCCCAGCCGGCTTACCTTTTCTACAGAATAATCTTTTATTAAGAAAAAGTTTGTGCTCCTCTTTTGTGGTTTTTTGTTTGGTTTTGCGTTTTTTGGGGTGGTTTTTTTTTTTTTTTGGTAAATTTTAAATCTGCAAAACTTTGAATGGCTTGCATGGAGCTATAGGAATGCCCCTTTCCTAAATTTGTCCACATTAAACTTTAAAAAGGTTGATGTGGGAATGATCCATAGAAAGAAGAGCCTGTGTTTCATTTTGCCCATAAATGGAACTGGATGCATGGCACTGGATTATGTGGAATGTGCATGGGATCCTGCTTACACAGCCTGTGCACAAACCCCAAATGTTTGCAGGCACAGTCGAAAGTGAGCTCTGGTCAGAGCGGATGTCTCTCTTCTGTATGTCATGCAACAGGAATGCCAATCACATTAGTAATTTTACGTCACAGCAGACTGGCATTGCATTAAAACTCCTCTGACATGGAGAACAGTTCTAGGATAAGATGATTTGCAGGATGTCTTTCAGAAAAGTACCATTTATTCTCTATCCCCCTCTATTTTTTTTTATAGATAATATCCCTGCATTTATCCTGCGGTAGTAGCTGGATGGCACATTAATGAGAACACTCATAATGCAGGAAACCTCATGTTGCTGAATGCCAATGTTAGTGGTCTGAAAGGATCTGTTCCCAGAAAATTATAGTTACCTTTCCACTTACAGAGACCAGTCTGTCTAATTTTTCAATTAATTTCAATTCTGACTTTGCTTAAACCAGCTCTGCCTGTTTGCCCTTGATTGCAGTTTATACCAATATTTCTGAAAGGTTCATTCTCTCTCACTTGCATTATAGTTCAGCAGAGAAGGTGATTTAAACTTCTTCTGATTTGATGCACATATGACTTAGCAGGTGTGGAAACATGGTCTGATGCATTTCTTATAGCTGCACTGTTGTTTCTCCTAAGCCACAGCATTTACAGTAGAACCACCTAAATCACTGGCTGTATTACTGTTCTGAAATGCCATTTGACTGGCATATACATGTTAAGATGCAGGGTTCATCCTGAGCTCCTTATCTGTGTGCTTGATCAAGGAGCTGGGACACTGTGTGCAGGACCATGTCCAGAGCAATGGAATCACATGAGCTGTGGGGGAAACTAGTATTTTACTAAACAACCCACCATTGAACCCTCCTGTGTCCTGTTCCAGATCGCCTTGGAAGGCAGCAGCATGGATACTGCAAAGGAGGGTAACATAAAATTGAGGTTTGAGAACTGCTCCGAGCAATCAAGCCCTTTTTCTTGCTGCAGTTAATGCTGAATAGAGGATCATTCTAATCCTCCTTAAATTGCTGCACAGGTGTTACAATGCCTGCTCTATAGGTACTCTGTCTTGCCCTCCTCGAGTGAACTATACCCTTTCCTGAAGTGCACCTGGGCTCACAGCAGTTGAGCACACAAAACCTCCTGTGAAAACTCCCAGCAAACAAACACTGTATACAGTAATCCAGAAGGAATAAACTTAACAGTTACTGCTTGATATTTGAACATCGTTTAATGAGTGCCCAGAATTCATCTGTAAATGCACATTGTTAATTTTGGGCTTGCTATTCATTAATTAGAGGCTTAGTGGCAAGTGCCATTGAGCTATCTGCAATGTTTAAGGTTACATCAAGCCCTAGTAAATGGCTTGCTGATAACAAGATGCATCCATCTTCATTACTTGGCCACTCCTGTCTGAGTTTGCTCTGCTTCCTGTAAGGGCTGTGTCACTTGGAACTGAAGAATTAAACTTTTATCCAAACCAGATTCTGCACTTTCACCTCTTTTTATTCCTTGAGTAGTTCCAATTTATTTTACTTAAATGACATTGGATTACCTAACATGGAGAGGAGCAGTACCTTAACCTAAAACAGTTGCCAGATCTTTAGTTCTGGGATAGAGTGTTGCAGCGGGTTAACATTTACAGAAACCATTACATTTATATTTCATCTGATACTGGTCTCAGTGTGAAGAACTCATGAGGTTACAACTTAGATAGGATAAAAACGCAGAAAAACACAGGAAATTAATTTTGAATCCGAAGAATAAATATCCCCTTTTTTAGTTTACTTTTGCAATGCAATGTTCTCAAAATATATATCATGCAAGGCAATCATAATTCAAGTGAAATAGCATAAAGACATTTCCATGTAAATTCTCAGGTATACATATATCTATATGTGTTCATCCAGGGAAAGATCACTGCAACTAGTTTTCCCCTGCCTTCACTAAACATGCTATTTTTTGAGCAGTAATGCTCCTCTCTGAGTCTAGGGAGGTGTAGTTCAACCTAATCATCAACATCCTAAACTCACTGTTTTCCCTTAAAACTACAAGTGGAAGAACTTGAAATAGAAAAGCAACCTCTTTTGGCAGATGGTCTTTTTAAATAGCTGCTGTAAGATACATATAATGCTGCTTGGCATGGTTGTTTAACACATTAGGGTGCTCACAGGTAGAGCCTTTTGCTCTCATGAACAATTTTAAGGACTTAAGTTCAATTTTAAGCATCACTGCTTGGGATAGGTAATTGTAATCACAGTGGAAAGCAAGTTTCTAGATGCTGATGCTCAAACCCTGTGTGTATGTAGGAAGTGAAGAGAGAGAGAGGATGCTTGTTGTGATGATAGCTCAAGGGAGAGTACCAGCAAGCCTGGTACACTTTTGAGCCGGCATACATATCACAGACTTGCAGGTTTCACTGGGGAAAAGCCTTTTGGGGTGTTGCTGCTTGGTGTGCACACCTCCAGCTGCTTCAGGAAGCCTGCATACCTGTCTCACATGTAAGGCACTAAAGGAAACACCAGCTGACACGGGGCAGGCAGATGTAGGGACACATCTATGGCCAGCAAAGCGCTGAATTTACTCAGCCAGGCTGGTGGTGCAGAGTGCACCTTTGACTCTGTAGGTGTTGTACTGCATGTGAAGATATCCATCCCCCAACCCCTCCCCTGCCCCCACTATCTAAGACACACAAAGCTACCAAATCGTGGTGAATAGCAACTTTTACATTTACAATCAAATTCCAGGAGGGTTAGTTGTACTCATGTATCATTCTTCCATTAGCCTGCATCTTCGTTAGATACTAAATGAGAAAATAAAACTGAAAGGGTGGGGAGAAAAGACAAAGCAGACATAAAGCTTGCTTTGCAACATTTAGACACAAAGTTATCTATATTATCTGTGATTGAAACAGACAATCTTAAGCTGAGTATTTCTTAAATTTACCAGAAGGATGAGCTGGATTCTTGAGGTAAGTGCTCTTTGAAGCTAATGTGCTACAGTACAAAGAAGGCTTTTTCTTCCTTTGAAAAGATAAAGCTAATATTGTGGCAGCACAGGCTACAATGCTGTCACTGAAATGGGGGTCAAAGCTGAAGGTTCTTTACTATAAGAAAGCTAAATAGAGGTATCTTAATTTTTTTATTATTATTATTAATATTATTCAAACAAAAATTCTGTTCTAGCACACTAAGATACTATACATGCAGGTCTCTGGATAGAAAATCATTCATCTGTCCAATTTCTATTATTCAATATTGCTTTAAAAAAATCAGAGAAGAAAGAAGAAAAAACTTTGGGCATCCTAAGGTCAAGGCGATTTTTAAAAAGGTTAAAAGCTGTTCAAAAGGGTTACAGTATCCATAAAGGCAAATGAGATTACATTTAAAGACTGATGGAGAAAAAGCAATAATTGAGATTAAACGCTACTGTCTCAAAAAGGTTTAGACTGAAGAAATGCTGATATTAAAGCAAAGAAATTGAAATACTTACAGATCAGCCATCACATCAAAGACAGCAGAGAATTTAATTAAATTTGCAACAATTATGTTTACTTTTAATGTTTACTAGGTTTTTTTCGTTTCTTCCATCATTGTTCAGTTTAATATTTTGTAATAACTTGGGGAATATTGTGATTGTGTGTCTCCAACCACCTGCTGTCAACTGTTGACCTCCCTGTTCCCTGCGTCTGTAATGTTACAAGCCTTTGTCCTGGAAAGAGTTATGATGTTTGAATCAAATACATTGTGAAGTTACAGAACCCATAACATGATATGGATAATGATTGCCTAGATACACTTATAAAATATATTTTAGAGCCCCCAACAGAACAAAGACTGGGAAAAAAATCACAAACATTACTCTCTGCTTTTTGCCACTAATTGCATGAGTAACCATTACATGAGATGAGTGTTGAATGTGAAGCCTGCTGTGAAGGTAGATGGTAAATAAAATGCACAGAAGTCCAAACCCACAAAATAGCTGGATCAAAACATCACTGAGGCCCTGAAATTCAAGCTATAAAAGTATTCTGAGTGCTGACCTAGGCACAGGATCTCTGTTTAGCCCACATAATTTTGCTATTGCAACCTATTGAGAAATTACAATTTGTATTTCAATCTGCCCTTTTCTCTGCTGTGACTTTTGCCCAAGATTTACTAAGTCTCAGAGGTTGTAATAATTATTGCAAAAGGGAGTCATGATAGAGAATTGTTTCACACCCAGCCAAAAAATTACAGCAAAAAGATGTATTTGTCTTTTCTGTCTGTGAGTCAGGAGCTTCGTCAAGTGCTGGAACACCCATGGATTCTTGACAGATCCAACCAATTTCTTAAAAACTGAGGGATATGATGAGCAGAGTGTCCAGAATAGAAATGCCCAAGCAGTGACTGAGGGGCCAGTTGAAAGTGATTCGAGGCTTGATGCAGGGCTAAAAGCTGTTTGCCCCTCTCGCTCCTCACTGTTCCATGGCTGGTCATTGCCAGTAGCACTACCTGCCACAATGGCTGCTGTGTAAGAAGAAAGGCAGCAAAACCAGCCTGGGAACACACAGGATAGGAAACATTTAATAATTAAAAACTCAGTGAACTTGGCCATTCTCTGTATGCAAAGGCTTTATAAACTCATGTTAAACCCTTCCTAACTTCTTTGGTATAGATGCAAACTAATTTTCAGACAGGTAGCACTCTACCCATTGTGGATTGCTCAGGACCTCTTTCATTTGAATGCCTAGTGATGGGCCGATTTGCAATCTCCAGGGTGAGTTACTAGTGTCCTTGCTCGCTTGGGATTTCTTCTGCTCACTCACCAAAGAGCTCTGCAAAACCTCTGGAATGCTCATTATTTGGAGAATAAAAAATAATGAATAACAATTTTTCCGCTCTGAATAAAAAAAATTTCAGAGAAGTCATCATGTAAAAATGTCCAGTGGTCTGCAAGGTGCTTGT
The DNA here is from genome assembly GCA_910950805.1 of Acrocephalus scirpaceus scirpaceus. Classification (NCBI taxonomy): domain Eukaryota; kingdom Metazoa; phylum Chordata; class Aves; order Passeriformes; family Sylviidae; genus Acrocephalus; species Acrocephalus scirpaceus. The sequence goes on from OU383779.1 coordinate 15,506,656, forward strand.
GAGGGGTTATCACAAAGAGGTTCCTGGCTATTGGAGTAGTTTGATGAAAAGACAAATACGCCATGAATTCCCCATCTGTGCTGGAAAAAATGTTTGCACATTTCTTTTTGTTTTATTTGTATCTGTTTGAGCTCAGCTTTTCTCTGTTACCCTTTGTGGAGGTGTTCAGGAGCTTGGCTGAAGGAAATTTCTTTTATATTAAAAAAAAGTTGTTAAAATGACTTTCTGATCTTGCATGCTTTGTTTTATTTCAGCCTCTGGGGTTTTCAAACAGGTGAGTTACCATCTACCAAAATCATAAGGAAATAAAAATGATATAGAAAAAGAGCTATGAAACATGTTTCAAACAGAAGGGACAAACTAAGAAAGCATTGCACAGGTCTGTAAATTACTATTTTAATTTGGGACCTATGACAACCTTGACAATGCCCCTTTATGTCTCTCTCTATTGTCTCTATTTATATCATGCCATTTTTATTTACTGTTCATCTAGTAAATGAAGCCTGTCCCCAGCACTCAGAGTGCCAGGCTATAGAATTGCTGTAAGTCTCCCTGGAGCAGTGTTCAGCCACGGGTAAACTAGTCCTGCAATGAGATGCTTCCTATTCTCCCTCGAAGGTACAGAATGAAGTAACTCATTGTTTATGCTGCAATTTTGATAACCTAACTGGCGGAACAGTTATTCAAATTTTAAGCTTCTAAATGCAGCAAGATCAACCTGGCCATCCACATAAATAATTTTGACATGATAAGTATGCGGGTGCGATGATAACTGATAAGTGAAGCAATTACCTTGCTTTTTTGGATTATATTAAATGAAGATTCTGATAGAGTAATGAAAAGAGACAAAGCAGACAAAAAGGCGGCTGTAGAGCTTTTGGGCACTCTGTTATCTCTATTATACCATATTGAAATAGAGAAGCTATCACCAATCATGCTTCCTATGTAACTTCTAGCTTCTAACAGTGAACAATGAATAAATTGTCACAAGACAGTAACTGATAAATTGGGATTGGCAGTGCTTTTTAAAAGTGTAAATAAACTTATCAGCCCCCTCACCCTCCCTGAAAGGCAGTACAGTTTGAAGAGGATTTTTTATTTTGGTACGTGTTAGCTTGCAAGGTCTCCTTTCATTTACCCACCTCAATTGTCCTTTGTTTAGCCGTCTGTTTGAAGCACCCACTTCAGCATAAGAGTTTACTCCAACACTTGCATTCTTTTTTGGTGTTCTACAGAACACTTTCCTTTTGTCCCTATGTGTTTTTACTTTGGCTGTTATCCATGTCTCCTAATTCCTGTCATTCCAATTAGAAGCTGCTCTAATTATATGATTTTATGCTGGCTTTTATTGCAGGCAGAGGCATACAAAGATATAAATAGCACCTCCAAGCAAAGGTGCCCAGATCTCAGTTTCCAAGAACAACTTCGCAGACATTGAGTACCTCACAGATTAATTAGAGTTCTCAGGAAATGTGTTATTTTTTTCCAAAGACCAATCCCAGGCTTTTTTTCTGAGAAGAGACTTTACTACTCATTTTGGCAGGATCTGGCCCAGCATTCTTTTTGGTGGGGGATCGTGTGCTGAAACTGATATTTGTACATTGCATCCTTTCAAGACAAGGCACAAATGGAGGGGGAATGTCATTCCCTTGTTAAAATTAATTAAGTAACCTAACACCGTACATCTGGGGAGAGGACAGAAGGGGAAAGGAAGTTCTCCTTGTTCTCTGTTTACCATTTAAGCCCTGCTGCATGCTGCAATAGCATCACAATGCTGTTTATAAGGCCGCCTATGCTCTGCTGGGCCTAAAGTCAGGGCAGAGTTCCTGTTTTGTGAGGTTCTGCTTTGGGATGACCACATCATATCCTCGGTTAGAAACCTGTCACTTTTTTTTTTAACCTTTTCAATTTATTATATCTACATTGGAAAAGCCAGGGAAATCTTGCTGGGAATATGCTGGAGTTTTAGAAACTCAGTACAGCATGAGAAACAGTTGAGAATTCTGGAATTGAATGGACGCAACCTCCTTCCCTGGTGTCAGGAACAACAGAGGGCATCTGAAAACCAGCAAACTCTGACAACATGCATCTGTCACCCTTTCTCTTCTCACCCTGATATCTACAGCTGAAAATCTCTGATAATGAAGGCTAAGCATACTGCCAAACTATAGTCCCCACTGAGTGGCTCTGCATTGCCATTATTAGACTCCAGGATTAATGCTCCACAAACATGTATTATTTAGAAAACTTCTTTGGTTTTGAAGTCTATCTGTGAAAGTCAGGCAGATCACAAACTAAATTTTACTTAATGAAAATAAAAGCCTACTTATCCTGCCATTTTATAGAAGTTGGTGGATTATGTGGTAAATTCCATAGCTGCAGAACTGCATTAAAAGAATCCCGACTTTGACTACTGCCTGTTCTTCTAGAGGATCAGTTGCTGAGATGCATCTCCCACTGAAGTCAATCTCAAACTTCACACTTGATTCAGTGTTTCTGCTACTTATTTCAAAAGAAAGCATTGTAACTGACTTGGGACTATCCAGGCACACATACATCTTGCCTACGTAAACATTTTTTGTTCCTCTTATCCTCAATATCTGTTTCCACCCACAAAGTTTCTTTACCTACATGCTCAGTCTGCATTAAATTAGCAAAAATTTTTTTGACGGTGGCTTTTCCCAAAAATTCAAGTTTGGGAAAGTATGAAAATATATTATCAGCCCTTGGGGTGTTAAAAGAGAATGCAGTTTGGCTGGGGAGAGACCATGAATCAGTATAAACGGAGGCAGTCCTGTCCTCCCCCAAGATCCTGGCTGCATGTCCCCTCCTCCCTGTCTCAGTGATGCCGGCCCGAGTGTGCGCCTTCCCATGCTTTGGCCTGATCAGGGAACTGACCTGGCTGGAGCAAAATCTTTCCTTTGGGCTGCACTGGTTTCCAGCAGGAGCAGGAGCATGTGTGTTGGTTTCCAGCAGGATGTGTGTCTCAGCTGAGCAGCCACAGGAGGTGCAGCACCCACGGGAGGCAGGTGGGAGGAAATACCCCTTTCCACAGGTGCCTGCTGGTTTGGTGACTCGATTGAAGCCTCAGATCAGATCACACTTAGGATCATGGCCTCTGAGAGAACTGTGCTTTGAGGAAGTAGGATGCATTGATGATGGAATATGTCTAAAGAGGGGACAAGAGGAATAATTCCCTCCTTCTCCATCAAAACTGTAGAGAACTCATCAGTTCTCTTGTACTGTACCACATAGCTGAGGTGCTTAGTACGGACTATGTGAATATTGTTTTGCCCTCCTGAGGTTCATCATGGCATACATTGGCTTCTGGTTGTGCTACAATCACACCCCAGCATCAGCCACTGGGCTCAGGCAGACTGAGGAATGGTGAGGGTCACCACTCTTCCCCAGCTGTCCTGTACAATTTACAGGCTATTTCCTGGCAGTTACCTGGAACGCCAATGACATACAACCAGTAGTGGACCCAAGAATGTCAGCAAATGTAAAAACGACACGTTTAAAATTCAATTTACTGGAACCAATTTTTAATCAGGTAAAGGGTCTGTATGGGTTGCATCAGTAGAATTGGGCTTATGGCAGTATCCATTTCAAAAGCACTCATATGACTTAGAAATTTAAAGTCTCAAATGTAAGAGTATTAGGGGCATAAATATCTTTTGTTTTCAAAGGAATCCAGACCCCAGAGTCACTGAGGTGCTTTCAGAAGTCAGCATTTTGCCCTTGAGAAATTGTATTTCTCCAGTCTATTTTCTACTGAGACATAGAAAAGGCAGAATTATTCGGCTGAGAGTTGATTCCTATACAAAAGATTACATGATTTGCTAGATCGTGTTCTTTATGATCATTGATAAAATCAAGGAAAAAGACTAACTGCCTCTTCTTGTCAGGAACTGTGGAATGCAGAGGACAGGCTGATAGAAGAGGGTGGAGGCAGTTTGCAAAGCACCAGATTAGATCAACTTCTTGTCACCTAACACAATCATAACATTTCCCTTTCATCTTTACTTTCAGCCTTTTTGGCCTGCAAAAGATAAGAAAGTACACCAATTGCCTGGATATGAGCTGTATTTCTGAATGGTGGTATAGAAGTTGGAAAAAGAAATTTCTTTGTGTATGCAGATTTTTGCTGGGATGCTTTCCCAGTGTTGGAAACTTCCTTTCAGGCCTATATTGCAGAAGGCCAAGAAGAAAAACACATATACATGTTCTTCTGGGGTAGAAATCCCCAAAGAATATGAACTTTCATGACCACTTATAAAGGCGTGGTGGATACCCTATCATCTCACACTTACCTGAATCTCATTTGTAGTCATCCATTCATACAGGGACATTTTTCCTTCTATATTACAGAGGTCTGAACTGCCCAGGTTTGCTACAATTTCCCACTCTCTGAGAGTATTACTTTCCATTAAGAATGTTCATGCTTCTTAACATCCCTGGTTGTCCTCAAAAGTATCCTAGATGCAGCAGTATGCCAAGTCCTGTAGAGCAGAATACAATGCAAGCCCTTAGAGCTTTGTGGGTGAAGATGCACATTCAAGGATGTGACTTGCAGAACAGCTGGCTGCTGAGATAATATTTTCCCATTGCTTTGCACAATTTGGACAACTGATACATGACTTTAGCCCTGTAGTAATAATCAGATATGTACCGAGAGATATTTGATTATTGATCTACTCCTAATCAGGAATCAAACAAACTTATCTTATGACAAAGTGTAATTAACTATTTTGTTAATTACTATAATTATCCTCCCCACATTTATTTTGACAGCAGTGTCAGTAGTGGAAAACTATTTCCTTAAATTGCTGTTGCCTATTATGAATTACAAATTCATACAATTTTGACAAATTATTTTATTCTCCTTTTAGCAATATGTTTTGCGACAGACAACTTTTTATTAAAAAAATGAGCATCTACTTGAAAACCAGGGTACCAAGGTCACACACAGATTAGCTACTACTGGAGCTAAGAAAAACTGTATTTGACCAAATTCAAGACTCTTTTTTCTTTCCTTTCCTGTGTAAGTTTCTTTGGATGACTAGATGACATTATAGAATATGGGAAAACAAGAATGGGAAGAAGAGTAGGGAGGAAAATAAAAAGAGGAGGAGAAGGAAAAAGAGAAAACCTGAATGGTTTATAGTAGTAGTTACCCAGAGGTAACCAATGGGAGACAAACAGACTAAAAAGTGACCCATGAAATTCTACAATTTGTTTTGCCCATTGAAAATTATCCCCTTTCTCTCTCAACTGTGTGATGAGGAGGGGGAGAATACACAGAGGCAGCACAGATACACTGGTCACTCTCTGAGGCTTAGAACTGCTTTTCATTTTACCATATCCCAAATAGGTGACTTAGAAACAAGAGATGGTTGTGGCCAGACATCTTTGAAAATGCAGGTATTCAAGTGGGAGCTCTTCATACGCTTTTAAACCTGGAATCAGACCATCTGCTCCGTGCTTCATTTAGCAACTTCTATTCTTAACTAAAATACTTTTTGAGCCAGCTGCTTCAGCACAGCAATTCCTTCTTCTGGCCCAGCAGAGCTCAGCCTCTGGGGACGACTGATAGAGCTTTTAGTACAGTGCATTGTCCAAGAAAAACTGAGCTTCTCTTGTCAGGACAAGGTCTACCAAACAGCAAAGAAGACATGTGGCACTAACAGAAAAACTGCTTTCATTAAGATGGGCCTGTATTTTCTGTGGGTTGCATCTTCCATTAGGAAAAAGAGGGAGTAGGGAATAAAAGGGGCCGAACCACATCAGAGCATAGCACGCTCACCAACTGCCTCTGTGATGTGCACTCGCAGAGTCTGACTGCTCCAGAGTAAAATTCTTTGTTTCTTGTCTGTAAATAAACTTCTGAGGTGTCAGGATCATGTTTTGAAATGACAGAATGGGTGAGGAAACCTGGAGCACTAAAAGGTTTTGTCCAATACATCTCCCTTGAGGAATGGCAGTGACAGAGTTAACTAAGCTGGCACCACTGCTGTAGTGGAGTAACACAGTTGTGTTTTCTCAGTGGCAATGACTAACATGGTCAGCAGTTGGTGCCAACATTGAGCATTCAGTTAACCTCCTAGTTTGCTTGTAGCAAAAGTAATTTACTCAGTACACAGACATCTACTCCAGTTTAATCTCCTTGACAAGAGATTACAAAGGGGTGGCAGGCTGAAGTGGCATAAAATTCCAAATACCATATCTATTTTTACTCATTGACAATACAGTAATATCCATGGGACAAGGATTAGTAAACAGAGAAATATATTCTTTCTTAAAAGAGAGTTTTTCTCCTTGGTTTAAAATTACAGTAGAGCAGATCTTCTAAAATGAAAGTTCATCACTGTGCCATCCCACATGGAAGCATTTGTGCAGTATGGACTTACAGGAACTGGATTTCAAATTTATGCAAACCCATATGAAAGTGAACATGTTCATATGTAGAGCTATTTATACTGAGTGTACTTGTTTGATTTCAAAGCTAGAAACAAAAAGACCAGAGCATGAGACATTTAACTAACCATAAAAGGACCAGGCAGCTGAATTTTACTGAAGTACCAATGTGGCTTATAATACTCGGTGAGCTTCTAGAGTTACATGGCAAGATAACAAGTTCAGCTGTTAGTAAAAAGAATGATATTTCTGGCCTTTGTTATGGAGGAAAGTTTGACAAAAATCATAGAATACAGGTACACTGTGTATACTGGTTGTATACACATTGTATACAATCTCTAAAGAGATAAGAAGAGCCAAAATGCACTTACTACAAAACCTTGTGATTTAGCATAGTTTCATAACTTTTAGCGTTTCTCCATCATGGGTTTTGAATGCATGGGGTTGGCGAAATACCACCATCATAACTAAGCAAGAGCTTAATGAATGAATCTAGATGCATTAACAGGATGTGGAATGTAATGCCAATAAATACTAGATGGGAAATGAAATTCAAATAATGAATAAATTTGGAGAAAAATGTAAACTTCAGAGATGTATCATTAATAGAGACAGAGGGAAAGGCCTATTTCTTAGTTACTCTACTTCCATTACAGCCAGCAGAAATCTACCACTGATGTTAATTAGAAGAGGATCAGGCCAGCAATAAGCAATCAAAAACCCCATACCTTAAATATATTTATATACAAATGACTATTGATAATTTACTTGTTAAAAATCATCACTGGCACTTGGGATATTCTTTTGCAAGGGAAAATACATATGAAGAGAATTTTAAAGAAAATCCATTAAGTAAAATATTTGGGATCATCAATGGACTGACAAGTAACCCTCATGTGCATCAGTTTGCCAACATCTGTAAAGCCTTTGTGCATTTTACAATTTTATTCAAAAAACATGATTGCCACCAACAGAGGAGCCACAAAATATGAATGTACAGACAAGGGATATGGAATGCAGCCTGGACCAGACAACAATCATGGGGGTTCCACTTGCTCTAATTCTATCAGCTCTGCAAACTCATTGGCATTTTTGCTGTACTCTTCCTTTTTTTCTTGGACACGAATGAGAATATTCCAAGCCTTGACTGTGCTCCCAAAACCTAAATACCAACAATATCAAGATATAGACTCCCTGGTAGTCTGACCTGCATGTTCTACCATCCTCAGGGCTGGCAGATGTGGATGCCTGGTTCATTACCCAGCAACAGTCAAGAGCATTTTAGGGTGATTTTCTACTTCTCTAGAGAAGTTCTTGTGACTTCCTTTGAATTCCTGCAGGGATACATAATCACCCTTTTCATTCCAGTTCCAGTTCCAATCTCAGTCAGGCACAGTGTTTGATGTGAGGCATCACCTCTGCTGGCAGGTGCCTTGAGGTGCCACCACTGACTCTGGGGTGCCAGATATGCCACCAGGCAGCTGAGCTGTTCTAATGCAGTCAGCCTCTGTCATGAGGAGTATTTCTCATTTCCACCAGTGCCTTATGAGTGAAAGTTTCCAACTTTTGCAATCAACCTATCTGTCTCCATATTTTCATCAACAGACTGTTCCCTTTACCTCCTTTACTTGCCCTTTTCACCTTTTTAAAAACAATTTCTCTTTATTGGTCATATGATTCAATAAAGTTATTCTCTTGATAAGTGTGAAAGGTCTTTTTTTCTTGCCAGTGCAATGTGTACTTCTGCAGCTCCCCATTATCATGGCTTCCGCTAAAAACTATCATCTTTAAAGGTCACTTGTTTCCTTACACATGCAGTCAAGCCCAACAATGATTTAATGACACCTGAACAAGCTGTATTAAAATTACACACAGTGCGATCATAAATAATTATTAAGGAAAAGAAGAAGAAAGCAAACACATTTCCTTTCGAGAAACTAACACCAAAGATATTAGTTCAAATGCTAAAGTATATTAACCAATTACATAAAACCCTTTCATATTGCCTTGCTTCATTTCAAACATGGCACGGGCTATTTTGTCTGTGAACTCAAGTGGAACAAAAAGCTGCAGAATGCAATTTGTGTCAGGGGCCGGGCTGCGGAGGGACAACTAATTCTAATTAGTGCAAATTCCCCACAGGCCAGTCAGAGGCCTCGTGCAGAAGCAGCCGCCACCGCTGAGCTCCTCTGCCTGCAACAGGTGTGCCGGGGCGCCCGCCATGGCCCGGCGACAGCTGAGGGCAGCGCTTCGCCGGACACCCCTAATTAATGGCCTGCACGTCCAGCCTTTGAATGTGATATCTTTTAATATAGGTCTGAACTAAGGAAGATTGGCTCTTCTAATTGGTTCAAATTAAACCAGCGGCAGACTTTGCTAAGTAACAGTCGGGCTGCAATGCCCATCTCATTTCAGCTTAAAGCTCTGCCGATCAGTGCAAAAAGGGTAGGACTGGAAAGAGAAATTACTGGGGGGAAAAGTCTTGGCCATCTGATAACACTGGTATTCTAGTGAGCACGTCCCTAATATGTCCCTAAAATATTTTTGCAACTCGATAATAGTAAATGTTTGATGCATATTAGAAAGATGCTTTTAAAATTCTGATGGATAATAAGAAATAATGATGGCAAGGAAGGCACAGGTCATTAACCTAACTATTAGACTTCCTAAATAAGCCTCATTTTGAACTGTTTGGTCTAAAGTAAACTCAGGGTAAGATGGGCTGCCTGACTTGCAGCCTGCCTTCCGTCACACCCCCTCCCATTCATGAAAACTGCTTCTGAGAGAGCACAGGCAGCCCTAATGAGAGAGGCAGCCCTCCTGCCCTGCCTGCAGGAGGGAAGGGAGAAGATGCAAGAAGATTTGATATTACATGCCAGTTGGAAATGCTTTTTAAACAACCAAGCAATGAAGCATACTTCATGGAGATTCGGATTATCTCATTTGCAAAATTTCATAACAGCTAAACACCAGTGAAAAACTCTGGTTTAATCCTGCTGAATTATACACATGGAGTTATATCAGGAAAATGCTTAATTGTTAGGGATTTCAGCAACTCGGGGCCTGACACATGAACTGCCAAAAGTGTTTTACTTGACTTGCATTTCTCCATGTACCAGCCAACGGGAAGAAGAAGTGGCAAAGCCTCCAAGGAGCTCTGCCCTCCTTGCTTCCCAGCAGCCTGGTATTTTGGAGGCGTGCTGGATCTATCCTTGTGTGCTGGTGCAGTGACCCACCATGCACTTGTGTGGATGCCCTTGATACTGCCCAGGCCCACATATTTTATACAAATGATACTACCAGCTACACCAAACAGCTATTCTGGATGCTCTGTACCTCTATACTAAGGGCTTTATTTAGGGACTTTAAACAATCCTTCATCATCATGTCACACCACACTTAACCTAACAGGATTCATTTCTCTTATTACATTTCCTTTTACTACACATTTCAGCAAAAAACACTCCAGAGGGGTGTGCCAACTACGACTATGTCACAAGAATGATTTTATTAAGAAAATGCCACCAATGCTACCTTACAGCATTTTCCACTACTATTGTTTGTATTGCACCAGAGGCTAAAATGTGGCTTCTTTTAATAACACATTTGCATAAGTTGATCTGAAAGATCCCCATGTGATGACAATACCTCAGGGTTGGCCTGTCGTCTCAAAAAAGCCCGAGGTGCTAGTCCCAAAGAGATCAAACTCAAGAATTAACTAGTCTTTATAAAGCAGGAACATCTCTACAAGCAGTAAAACAAATGATTATCAGTACTTTTTGGCGATGGTCTATGCCAAGCTAGAGAAAAACAGAGCTTTCAAACACTGACAATCTGGTATATTGAAGTATGACCATTATTTTTTATTTTCCACATTTTTGGTCCAAAGACAGTTCTGAGTAATTGATTCCCATAATGAGCTATGGTTCGTTAGTCAATTTAATTTATAATTGAATTGGATGGATGTAACTCTGTGTAAAATTGTCTCTGAAGAATCTGTTTTGTTCGTCTGTTCAACTTCTGACAGGGATGGAAGAAAATCTAAATTATTCCCTTCTGCAAGAGGGAAAAACTCTGAAAGTCTCAGCATCCCTTGTGAAATTAAGAGGAAAATACTTTTAATAGTTGCCATGCAAAAATAATATGGCTTTACTAAAATTTATACAACCCTGACAATTAACACATTAATGCCTGGAATGGTGGCTCAAAATGAAAATCAAGACGTGGAAAATATAAATCAGGAGTGCTGCCTGAACAGCTGGAAAGATTACTCTTTACCAGATATTTACTGGTAAGTTGCAGCTTCTTTGCAAATATTGCAAAATCTGAAGAATTTGCTTCTCCATGCTTTTATATTGATATCCTGATGATACAGCTCCATTGGGAAATGACTGGTATGAAGAATAAAACTCAGTGGGTTAAATTTTTCTCCTGTTTATAACTTGGAAACCGAGTTCCTTCCACTGTCACAAGTTGTAGGACTTTTCTAAATGCAGTTTGCTTTAGTAGAGATCTGGGAATTGTTGCTCTACCCTCTGTGGGCCTTCTCTTGGCCACTGCAAAGTTCAAAAAATAACAGAGCAATATATGAGAATGGCTTCTGCTTAGGAACAGAGGCAGGGAAGAAATACATTGGTTTAGGGGTTTGAAGATGAACAACAGTTTCCATTTTTAAGTTAATTTTGCCCTGGGGTTCTTTGGGCCTCAAGACTCACATACAAACCCACTTTCTTTCCAGAGAAAATACTGAGGTTCTCATCATGTACTGAATTCAATTCCCTTCTAATTTGTCATGTCTAAAGAGAAACATTGAGTCTCTGTCTCTATTACTGGTCATAGCAAGACATATCAGTATTGAAAGATGCATTTAATGAATCTTACAATCTTACAATGAAAAGCAAGTGAATTCATTCAATACTTGTATTTTTCTATACAGATATACTGATATTGGCCATTGATTGTGAGATAGCAGACACAAATGCTAGCAGTAAAAGAATTGCTGCACTATTATGTAAGTGTAGTATTGCTTGTAATCTAGCCTCACGCAAAAGCAAAATATACATGGTCTGTTTGCTCAAAAAATAAAGTGTACTGAGAAGCATTGCAGTGGGATAGGTGATGATGATCAGCTATTATCAGTCCCAGCAGGCACATATTTTTTCTTAACAGCCGCAGGACTGCTGCTTTGAAAGCCAGGCACAAGGATGTTTTAGTTCAGAGCATTTCACATTGCCTTTTAGAGGCAGGCATGACACACAGCTGCACAAACTCTTATGGCCTCCAGTTAAAGCGTCACTTAACAACCTCATTTGTCTACTTTTGCATCAAGTCCCCAATAAATTCTGATAGGCAACAGGCTCCCAGGCTCCTTATGTTATCCAGATAATGTTGTTTTTTTTTTTTCCCTGTAATAGTAACAGTAGAAGTGTTGTGTCCAATCTTCATCATATTCCAGAGTTTGTTTATAATGTTTCTGACCTTTTTTTTCACTAGTAAGTATTTAATCTGGTAGGAGGGATATGACGCAGGTTCAGTGGCTGGTCACACCTACCCACCTCTGCTGAAGTGAGTGAGCGCATAAAGGTGGAACTGAGGAGAAAATCTGGCTTATTAGATCCACTTTGAACTGTTTATTTCTGAGCTGTGCTATATGAATGTAGTAGCAAGACATAGGCTGGAGCTATTGAAGACTGTTCTTATTTTAATGACTACATTTGGGCTGAGAAATTCTTTAATATAAGTAATTCTCAGCACTGCAAATGCACGGGAGACAATGAAAGTTGTTCCTAAAAAATATTAAAGCTGACATCAATCATTTATACATAAGGCACAATGCAATGAGGGCAAACTCCTCAGTGCAGATAAGACATGTCACAGTAAACTTATGTTCCACAGCAGTGGTATCAGTTACAATCGATCACTTGGGTAGCCAGTGGAAGTTACATTTTTACTTTAGTCTTTAAACTCTTTTGACTGCACTACCAAAAGTATTGTTTTAATCTAAAGTGCTAGATCAATATTTCTGATCAATAAGCATTCATTTCCAACTAACAAGGACAATGGTTAGTGGATTCCTTTAAACATTTTCATTTCAAGGAAATCTCTGCTGTTCTAGAAATCAGATCTGTAACAAAAAGTATAAGGAAAAGGGAAATGAGCACAAAACACAGCAAAGAACTTCCAGATAAATTCAGCTCTTCCCCAGCACAATTTTTCTTTCTACTATGATGCTAAATCAGTAAATACTTTGTATGACTTTTATTCTTAAAGCAATTACAAAATTCAACAGCATTACAACTCTTCCTACCAGAGCATAAAAAGCCAAACCAAACAGAAGCCGAACTACAAATGACCAAAACCAAACTGACAAACTTCAATTGTCAAAAATTTAATTCTTAGTGATAACAAAGTACAAATAATCAAATTCAGCTTAGAAAACCCTGGTTCACTTAGTAAAAGACTGGTATAGCTTCCATGAACTTCAGGAAAATCTCTCCACTTTCAGCCCAGATGAGTTAGGTCCAAGAAAGGCAACACCCGGCCTAGCCAGCAGCCAAGAACTGGTCCTCTTTAGGGAGAACCTTTCTTCTTGACCACAGATGGATGTTGAGCACTGAGCACTCTTCCCATTCCCTGGAAAAGTCAGACACCATCTTGCCAGAGCATCTGTAAAGTCTTTCTGTCCCATCCCACTTAGTCTTGGGCTTTACAGATCAGGAAACAAGTCTGCTTTAAATGTCCCAAAGACTCAGATGGACATTAGAGGCATGTTTGTCTACAAGAAATTAGGACTTTTGCCACAGGGGTGCATACAGACCACTCCCTTGTATTTTACAAGCCTAACTAGGAGAGAACATGTTGTTTTCAATGCCTGCAGTGTTTAGCAGCCCCCGCTACACTTAACATTCTCCAACTTTCCATCACCCAGGCACAATAATTTGCTTCTTCTCATACTCTCTTCTCCTCAAGATATTGGCTATTGTTTACATGGCAAGAAACACTAGAACTGTAATTAAAAACCAAATGGATAGCTTCAGGCTGGGCTGTCAGCATCACACTGCAGGAACTATGTGCTTGGTGTCCTCCATCTCCTCATAGCATTCCTGGCCCTGAGGTGGTGGAAGTTGTTTAACAAGTCCACCTACCTCCTTCACAGGGTGTAAAGCCAGGCTGCTGCAGCCGTGGGCATCTTCCCCAAAGGAAGGGTGCTGGGGGAGCTTAAAGCTGTGACTCGTGTGCCCTGTGACCAGTGGCTCCCATCGGCGTGGGGGGACCCAGCAGTGTTGACCTGCCTATGTGAAACCAACTTGAAAGCACAAGTCAGAGCAGAGCATAAAGTCTGTGCTCTACCTTCTCCTCCTCCTGATGGCAGAGCTGTGGTTGGGGTGGGGTGCAATTAAAATGCAATAAATACTGCATTCTACTTCTCACATGGACTTCATTCCCCTTCATTACTTCTCTGGCATTACTTTGAGTTTTGAATCCACCCCAAAATCCAAAGTTAAGTCAGAAGATTTGTCTGTTTTGATTTTTCATTATCATAACAAGCAAATTGCATGTGGATTCCTCTCAGAAATCAGTCAAGATTTTCTGAACTCCGTGTATCCCATAGAATTTTATGAGGAGTCTGGGCCAAACTCAGGGGTCCATGCCATCTTTGCTCTTAATCTATAATGAGATATAGGGGAAGCCAGCTGCTGAAGTGGGTTGCATGCACATTAGGCTTTTCTCACTGAGAAATGATGGGAAAAGAATTTTGGCTCCATTAAATACAAAGTGTCCCCTCAGACAGAGGGCTTAACACAAAATGAATGGAAGGTCAAACTTTTGTTGGGCTATTAATCTGTACTGTGACTTATGCAGATCGGAAAATATATGAGAAATGTAAACAGAGTGTTCACTCTGCATTAGATAGCAGGAGATAGGCAGAGTCTGAATAGATAACCTTTTGTGAACACTAGGAAGCTGGATTTTATGTGAAACTTGTCTGAGTCTGACTCTTTATGGTGCCTATTCATCTACTGGAGTACACAAGTAAGGAGTGAGTGAAGGAGGAGGAATAAGAGGAAGAGGGCTGCTGGATAGATGCATAAATTTACCATAAATGGTAAAGCTTTCATTGACTTTAACTAAGCCAAGAAATCAGTTCTGCTTTTAAAGGCAATACAGCCTAAGAGTGATATGGACAACACAGGACTTTGGGCAATACTAATCTAAATGAAAAAGTGGCACATTCATGAATACCAAAATCATGTTAAATCTAAACACAATCTTATGCATCATAAAACACTAATATATTGCATTTTCCACTCTCTTTGCTGTTCAGTTTCTTGCTCCCCAGCTGTTTTGGCATTGTGTTCCATTCTTCAGGTGTTTTCCAGTCACAATTATTCCCTTGTTTCAAAACACTGGTTCCTGCTCATTTATTTTGCTGACCATGCTTTTTCCATCCTTTACTACAGTCTTCTCCTTGTCTTGTCATGACCTATGTTTTTATTCTGGGCTCTTTATTTTGTTCTGCTTCTCTTATTCTTCTTTCCCTCACTTTCTCACACAGACTCCTTTCTATCTGCCATTTCTTTTCCTTTGTGTAGTGTTCTCTCTATTTATCTCAGTACTACTTCCTTTTCAGTTCTTATACTTTTTCTACTTTTGTACTTGCTTTCTCTATTATTTGCTTATATATTCCAGGTTCTAAAGGGAAGTATTGGATTTTAAAGAAATGGTGGGATTTTCTGTCATTGTGTAACCATTTTTAAGATGGTTTTAAAAGTATAAAACCAAACAAAATTATCGGTAAGGACTCCTTCTCCTTCTCCTTCTCCTTCTCCTTCTCCTTCTCCTTCTCCTTCTCCTTCTCCTTCTCCTTCTCCTTCTCCTTCTCCTTCTCCTTCTCCTTCTCCTTCTCCTTCTCCTTCTCCTTCTATTTCATGCAGGAAATAGACATTTCGTCATTTAATCTGATGTTCTCTGGGCCTTGACAGCAGCATTTTGGTTTAGTTAAAATCAAGCAAATACTCGATCACCTGAATGATCCATATCAGAAGTTTCTAAGACAGAATACAGTCAATTAAATCCCTCAAAACCTTCTCTATATGTCTCCATAATATCACTATGTGACTACAGATGACTCAGGAGCTTCCTGTCACTCAGTCCAGCTAGGCATACCTATAAGCCTAGTGCAGAAGAAAAAGACACTGGAGGTTTTCTACCCTTCTAAGACCTAGGTTTGTAACTTAGGTGGTCTGAAAGCACCCAGGTCTCTCCTCTACATGGGCAGTTTAGCTCTCAGAGTCCTGTGCTGTGCTCTGAACTGCAGTTCAGCAAGGTGTGTAGAAGCAGTTAGCACAAATAATTCTCTCTGAGCTTACCACCTGCCTGGTGCTCTTCAGCAACCACCAGGATTGCAGTGCCTTCTGACATTGTTTATTTCCAAACAAAGCAGATGGAAAGAATAAAAACGAGGAGCTAAACTAGTACACGACAACAGGCTACTCTATATCATTGGCCACGGCCCTGCTGGAATCTGAAGGCTGCTACTGGCCTGTGCACTGGAGTTTGGGAACCTCACTGAGCTGGGTACCTGAGGTATGACACAACTAGAAGTGTGTACTATACACACGGCATATTAAACAGCCGATGTTACATGCTTTGGGGGAATATTTCCCCCCAAATAATTGTGGGAAATATTAATTATTTATGGAATATTTGCATAACTGCATAATGTGTCTAGATATAAATAACAGATTATTTGCATAACTGCATAATGCCACTAATCACGGGAAGAAAAAAAGAACAAAATATTTCTGGCATTTGATCACACTGTGTCATATATGCCCTGTGATTCTTCTTCAAGCTCTCCCAGAGAGAAGCTGAAGCCAAAGCTCAACTAAGCTCTGTATGCCTGTATTTTGTAAGAGGAACAACAGGTAAATTTTCAAACAATATACAAGTTCTGTGTAGACAGTAGTCCAACGGCAAGGCCTTCAAGCCCCTGCAGGCTGGCTGGTGTTTTGCACAGATTATTTGTCCAAAACTGGAAGAGAAAAACAGCCCACGTGCACAATGTGCATGAATTTCTACAAGCAAAATTCACAACTCTGTCATCCATCCTGTCACCACTTGTCTCCTAGGCAGCAGTTTTCATCCTTACATCAAAGTGCTGAACCAGGGGAAGAAGTAATGTTACCCAGATAAGGACACTCAGGCCCAGAAACATGAAGTGACTTTGCCAAAGTCAGAGCAAAAATCAGCAAATCAGTTGTCAGGGAGATGGGCTAAAGGTCTGTCCAATGCTACAGCTCAACAAAGCTAAGAACCATTGTAGAAAGGGAAGGCAGCCCGCGCCACACAGAAAGATACCAGTCCAGAGGAAAAGCTGTGTGCACACTTCCTCCCCATCATCAGGGAGCTGAGAGAAACACTGCAGTGATCTTACTGTAGCTCAAAGGCATCACTAAGCAGAAACAAGCCTGAAAATATGAGCTGAGTTTGTCAAGCTTTAATATTCCCTAATAACCACTGTTCTTTCTCTGTTAAAAGATTTCCTGATAACTGCTGTTCTTTTCTGTGTTAAATATTATTTACTTCAGTGCCGGAGTTTCTAACATACACAACACTGACTTCATTTTTACTGGTATTTTGTTCTAATTTCAGAACCTGATTTCCCAGTACAAACTCAAGTAACAAATGTATAATTATTCTCATAAATAACTCAGCACCTTACAGTAGGTTTCAAACCAGTTTCCCCACAAGGCACAAGTGCCCTATATTAAATTCTTTTAAAGTGTTAGTTGATTAAGGTAAAAATTAGTTGTTATTACCTTATGGACATTTTAGTTTTCACAGCATTTCAAAGCTGGTCCTATCAGGAGTAGATTTGTTGCCACCCACTGGTACAATCATCAGGAAAATTAATAATCATGTTCAGTCTGACTATAAATCATTGTGGTACAGGCAATTAATTTCTGTAGAAAAATGAAAGATCTATAAGTAGTATTATTGTGCAAACTACATGATGTGAAAACTCAAATCTAGCACAGGCAAATTAGAAAACCAATGCTACTAATTCCAGAATGTGATAATGCTGGGTCATCTGAGGCTGGACGGCCAGAAATTCTGAACAAACAATGCCGGCAACTCCTAGCAGTTAATGGTTGTTTTATCATGTTTATGCTGCATTTGGAATTTGTGAACCCAATACAAGCATATCTACAGAGAGTGAGTCTGGACAAAACAGTCACAGCTAAGATTTTTCATACATCTACTGCTAAAATGAGGAAGATTCTTGCATTTGTTTATATCCTTGCCATCACAGAGGGCAGATTTCAATATAGCTCAACTCCCATTAAGGCCATGGTGGTCCTGGTGTGAACTGAAGGGAGCTGATGTGTACCCACACAGACCACCATATGTCCCTCGTAAGCTAGATTTGTATTTCTCTACCAACACATGCTACGATACTGCAATATCATGTGTTTGCTGGAAGTGAGGCAAACAGAGCATCAAGGCCATAAAGTTTAGTTTGTGTTTAGAATCAGAGAAAATAAAGCAGCTAGAACTCTATATTTTTATTGTCTTACCCATTAAGATAGTATGTCCTTTGGCTCACTGAGAGATAATGTTACAGAAGACTGAAGTTCAGTTTCATTTGTTACAAATAAGTCAAATGATTCCCCAAATCTCTGGATTTGAGTTTTCAATATTTAGGAAATCAATTAAACAAAAATTACATACCAGAGAAACAAAACAATATGTTGCCACCAGCTTTTAGTCCATTAGACAAATTATTCCCTAGGAAATAATTTCAGTCAAATTCACCATACCTGAAAACATTTGAAAAACATTTGCTAATACCTTGAACTGGAGGCTACAGGCTAAATGAAAAGTAGAATCTCTACCCATTTGTTGCAGGGTTTTCAGAAGCCAGAATGAAAAAGGATTAACAATGGAAGTAACCGTAAAGTGAAATATGTATGAAAAAGAGATAAATTAATTCACATTGTGATTATTCACATTAAAAAATTGAAATATTTTAAAAAGCATTTTAAAAACATGGATGGACGTCCTTTTTTAGCCAATTATGGTTTTTTTCTGCTATTTGATCCAGCTTTGAAATCAAGTACTTTGAAGTATAAGTATCTGGACTCCACAGGGAAGTTCATTATTGAAGAAGCACATATCCATGAATAAGGAAGCCCTCTCTTGGAAAATCTTGCAGGACATTTTTAAAAGTTTCTAAGATGGAAGCAGAATGGAGGAATAATTATCTGTCATAGGAGCTCCTGTTCATTTTGTCAGAACAAAACAAATTCAACAGGCCATATTAATTTGTCATTTACTCAGCGTTCAGGTCTGAAGTATTCTAGACAGAATGCACCTAGATGCTTTACTGGATGAAACAGCATGCAACCATAAAACTACTGCCTGTAGTTAGAAAAGAAAGCCCAATTTCCTCATTAGGAAATAGATGTAAATAATTCAGGGATGTGATGTTTTCCATGGAGATACATGATGCATTTAATGCATTTTAAACAGTAGAAAGAAACTCCAAAGAAATGTACCTGCTTCCACAAAGACCTACGCAGATATTTATATTAATACACAAGATTTTGGACCACATTGGTGCCCACAATAGTATAGTTTGTTTACTAAAGACAAGCTTTTGTTTAAGACATTGAGAAAACCCTTTGCACTTCCAGCAAACCTGCAAACAAACATAAACATACCAAAATGATAGAAATAAATTTGCTCGTCACTTTGCCTCTTCCCTTTCTTCTTGATATCCCCAAAGGAAATCTGTATCTTGCAAATTACCCTAGCCATGTCCTTAGCTGCTTTGGAGAAATAATCTAAATAGGTGATGTTAACAAATTTTGCAATTTGTCAGCTAACCTATAGGCTTTACTGGACAATCATTTTCACATTTCAGGAAGGACAATGCCTAGATGAGTGGTCTGTGCCTACCTATGCTGCCTGTACCTATATGGGCTTAGTGGGCTGTGACTGCCCATTGTACACTTTCTGTACAGATAGAGAGGTCTGAAATGTTCACATACCACCCACATATGCCCCAAACCTGCTGTGTACTGCTCAAGTGTAGCTAAATGTGTTCTTTCATTTGGGTTTCAAATGACATTTTCATTTTAAATTTAAGTATTGAGCCATAGCCAAATCTGTGCTATCATCTAGGTTTATATGGTCATTATAAAGCTTTGATAAACATCTAGGCATAACATATAGTTGAGTGCAATCTATCTAATCTGTCTATTTCCTTGCAATTCTTCCCATATATGGGACATAAATCTTAGGCAGGGATTTGAGAATGTATTAGGATAGTATCAAAAGAGATGAAAATCACAGCTGTTCCAGCTAAAAGCCCTTCCTGATTTGTTAAACAAACATAAAACTGAGTTGAGAATTTCCCAGATTCACCTGGTTCAGCTGTATACAAAGAGCAGTTAAATTAAATGATCTTTCTCACAAAGGTCAAAAGTTAAGTGTCCCTGGTTACATGAGGCCTCATGCCTAATGGGATGATAATCCAATTCTGTGGCATCTAGAAAGAATCCTTCTCCGAGTTATTAAATATGCATGTCTATCCCAAGCAAAATACATCGGAGCAGTGAGAAGTGGAGATAATATACCACACCAGAGTAGAGTTGCAAAAATGTCAACTTCAAACAAAAGAACAGGGAAGAAAAAACAAACTAAACCTCCCACAGACAGTTCCACCGGGTAAAAAGAATTGGAAAATATTTGCAAAGTCAAATGCTCATAACAAAACCTGAAAGAGAACCATGCTCACACTGAAGTTACATGACTTTTCCCAGGCAATGTTTATTCTAATTTTGATGCAACATTTTAATAATAATATTAACTGCTGATAAAAGAAAGAACAGGAACTTCATCTTTCAGGGTAGTAAATCCACAGCAGGTTTTGTTTCCACACACAATCATCCATATAATCTGTAAGATTTTCCTGTTTTCAAGCAGATAAAATCACAAAGTGCTAGTTGCAAAAAAATCCAAAAGGTGATTGTGGAATTTAAAGGCCCTTTAACCAGAAACCTTACATGCAACCAAGTCCTTGTAGTACTTCAGAGTCTTAACTGCCAGAATTGCACAAAGTTAAGGCTAGTAAAACTCACAAGAACTTTTAGTAACGCGTTTCCACAGTGCTCTTCCACTGTGTCACCCTGCTTTCCATCAACAGCTCGGGAAATTCTAAAGAGGTAAATGAAAGTGGCAGATGCCAGACCCTCTGATCACGGTGAACATGACGGAATGCTAACTGCATTTGAATGGTACTACTAGCTAAGTGTAGGACGTTCTATGGAAAAGACTACAGCTTCTCTCAGTGGTTAATCACTTTCTTCATTAGAAGTATGAGCCTTACTTGTAGCTAGACTGCCATGCTTTGTCTGGGAAGCCACCAGTCTATTATGCCCTTCTCTGCTTGCTTATACAATGTAATACACAGAAATGCTTTTTGTCTTGGGACATCCACCATACCATTATAGCTCAATCATCTTTTTCTTATACTGATTTTGTGAAGTTCCACTCAAACATTTTGTCCAGTACCTAATTTGTAGTGTTATTTTTGCACTCTTATTAAAATAGGAACACCAAAGGTGCACAAAAATTTTCGGCATAGCCTCAAGATAATGAGCATAAAGGTAAAATCTCCCCTTTATTGCTCGACGCTACCCTGCTTATACAATAAGGAGTTCAGCTGCTACTTTGACCACCTAGAGGTCAACATAAGTGCCTAAACTTTTCCAGAATTGGTGTTTAGGTAAACACAGCTCCTCTTTCCATACAAACAGAAGGCATTACTCCCCCACTTCCCTCCCGAGACTTCCTATGTGGCAGGGGCCAGCTGCAAGTTCAACTCTTCAGGGCTCTCCAGGGACAGGGTGAATGGCAGGACCTCACTGCCCAGCAGTGGTACTGCTTTCCCACTGGTAACCTTGTGCCAGGCACTGCATGAAGCCAGGAATGCTGCACAATCTCTGGCGGGGCACCCCCCTGCAAGTCCCAGCCGCCTGCTCCTCCGTGAATGGGCACTTCAGAGGCACTCCTCCAAAAAGAATGGGCACTTCAACGAGCACAGACCAGCAACCAAGTCACCCCAAATAAGCCAGCTGTAGATTAAAACAAATAAAGAAATATCCAAGGATCCAGCAAACCCTCAAACCTTTGCAGCAACTCAGCCAATGAAGCTGGAAAAATCATCTCTGGATTTTTTCTCATTGTCCTTCCCCAACAGGCAACACAAACCCTGCTTGGCTTTGTACCAAGCACCACCCAGCCCAGGGAACTGAACAGCAAGGAGTAACACAAGAGAGACAGTGAGTAGTAGTGTAACCTACAAAGGCACTGAGGACTGTGTGAGATGGCTGCTGTACCACACTCTGAAGCAACAGGACTGACAGGGCACAGTCTTCTCGTAAGGCTGAGTTTGAAGGTGAAGCAGTAGAGCCCAGGTGCAGACTTAACACCACTAATACATTGCCATTTCAAGATTTCCTTCATAATAGAATTTTCATGAGACTCATCAAGTTTCACACATGCTTACACATTACTTATCACTGGTATTTGAGCACCTCAGACCAGCTGCTTCATGTGAAACTTGTTGCTATAGACCAAAATCTCAGGAGGTTTTGGATGTATATGAGTAGTTCCTGTTCAGCTTTGTGTCCAACACAGACTTCAAACTACTAAGATGTTTTGAGAACCTTAGATACAGAGGTTCCGCTTTGGACTGATGTTTCTTCCTTTACCAAAAAATCACTTAGATCATTTCCACTGAAGTCACTCTCTGTGCATCTCTCTTCTTTATTGGTATATTCCCAATGTATTCCTTGTTGCACACTGTTTTAATTAGTGTTACACAGTCTTGTATATTCAGCAAAAAAACTCAAAATATGACAAATGTGATTAAATGTTTCAGTTTTGAGAACATCAGCTTAGGTAAGCTTTTACACAATAAGGCATTAATAATCTTTTGTATACAATATAAAACAATTTTCTGTGATTGATTAACCGTGTGCTGATCTTAACAATGATAACAATAGATGAACACTACTCATTGTGTAGGCAGATATACTTAGAGAGATATACAGTAAAAATTATCATAGAATTAGGAAGTAAGTAAATGTTTAAGTCAAATATTTGATCTTTTATCCTTAGAATCTAATGATCACAAAGTTTATTGGATGTTTTACATTTTACTCAGAAGCAACCATGTGGTTGTTATTGATAGAAGAAAATAGAGAAGAATTAAGTTACAAATTTCAATAAATAAAGTGTTTTACTTAATTTGTATGCACTGGTATGTATGTGTTTGTGGTTGCAAACTACGTATTAGACTCAAAATGAAACAGGAGAGGATAAAATACCTCAAGGCCCCAAATGATGTAAGCAAGGCTCTACGTATCAAATGTTAAAAATTATCATTATGTGTTAGGCGTGTATACACACCACTGCTCTCTACTGGGTTAAGTCAGAAATGCTTATCTTTGACTCTAAATGCCTACACTGCCACTAAGTGAAAATGATTTTTCCTTAGATCACTTGATAAGAATTTGTTTACAGAGCAAGGAACAGGTTGTAACACTGATGTTTAGCATAAATTAGGGTGACCGTTGTGTAACATAGTGTCAACAACCCCTATGTAGGGCAGTTGCATCTCAACTTCTATTACTATAAATGAGATCTAAAATTATGTTAAGAATTGAACACACTTTTTTTCAAAAAACAGTTCCTACTCATTTAAATGGTCTCAACTACCCATTCAAACTGCCTGTGTGTCTGTTTCATGCCTCTGGTCCCCATAGGCAGAGCCATCCCAAACACCAAGCAGTTCAAAGAAGCAGATAATTAACTACTGCCTATTGTACAAATTGCACATTTTCAATTAATGTTCTACCTCACAGGCAGGGCAGTTAGTTTTAATCAGTCTCATGACATCAACTATTGTGGTTACTGTTTTCAGATACTAGAAGGCACCTTGATGGTGCCATGCAGGCAGACTGCAGCACACAGCCCCTTCATTTGGTCTCTGCTGTGTGTAGTGCTCCTTCTCAACATTCAAAAGAAAAAAGTTATAGGGTGAGGGAATCACTAAAGGTCATTCTTCTTAGGAGGGGCTGTGCATACAGAGTTCGAATGTTCCTATACTCTGTTTTCATAGCTTCAGGCCTAAGCCACTCTATGGAAGATATCAGAGATCAGGTGGACGCAAAGGCAATTCAGAGCCATTTGCTCTTTGCATCTGGCTTGCAGCATGCTCCATCAGCACCGCTGCAACTTGGTGTAGTTTAGAGCAACCTTGAGACCACTCTAACTTTTGTGGCCCTACAGGAACTGCAAAAATGGCTTTCCTTCTTGGTTGTTTGTTTGTTTGTGGGTTTTTTGGGTGTCCTGTGTTGAATACAGATTAGGTAATTATAAGAGGCAGGTTTAGCTCCTGTAGTTAAGTTTTTTAAAAATAACACTAAAAATTTCAACACACCAGTGAATTAAAAATATTAAGTGTTTGGATTTGGGGTGGAGGTGGGAACAGAGAACAGAAAACTCAGGGAGTAGAGCAAAAAAACACACTTCATTTTCACAAATAGGAGAATGACCTTTATAATACAGTTGGAGCCTTGCTTCTTGTCAGTTATGGGTCAGTGCCCTATTTCTGTATTGTCCGTGCACCATCACTGCAGCAGTGCAACCGCACCCCTAGAGGGAGGTTGTGTCAACATTTCTATTACAAACCCCTCTTTCCAGAAGGTTAAAACCTGTCTGTCAGCAAGGAAATAACTTTATTAAAAACAAACGTTGATAAAAATCCATTTGGCCACTTTCAAAAGATTACAGCCTTGTCCCAACATAAGAAACACACTGGGGTCAAAGTCGCTCTCATGCAACTTTAGAAGAGTTTTGCATGAACCCCTTGCTGGCTTGGCTGCACCCATGAGACTTGGGCAGGGAAGGCACTGAAGGAAGCGCCTGGCTTCCTGTAACTCTTCACTACTTTAATGCCTTGGGCCCTTCCTGGAAAGGCTGCTGGAAGGTGAGATTTTCCCAGAAATGCAGTCCTGCACCAAGTCTCAGTCCCTCATGAGCTGGAGCCTAGAGTCAAAAGATGGGAAATGTTTCATTTCACCACAGACATCTTCAGATGCCTCTTTCTAGTGGAAGTGACTTTTGCTCCTGCTTTGGAACAGCAGCTTTGGGAAAGCAACAATGACCTGTTTCAATACAACTCCCATTAGCACAAGGGAAGTGCATCAACCCCTAATTTTAGGTGAAACCTAGGGTTACAAATATGTATATATATATATATATATATATATATATATAGAATTATACTAAACCTGGATTTGGCTCCATTTGTTTTAAAAAAAGCCTATAAACATACACTGAAGCCATACACCAAAAAAAGCTTTTAGAGGACTCAGAGGGGTCTTTCTGTTGTAATAGGTACATTTACTTGGGTTTTCAGTCCAAAAAATCCATTTTATGTGTATATCTGGCTGGGAGATTTACATATCCAGGCAGATTTTTAGGGAGTCAGTCTCTTGTGTGTAAATAAGAGATGTCATTTGTTAAAATCTAATAAAAAAATCTTTAAATCATGTACTTTAAATTCAAACCTCCCCCTTTAAATTGAAAACAAGTCTGAAACTAGCCAAGTCAGAGAGGCTATTTATTCTATAGTGCAAACGCTCTCACTTTATGGGAATTTTCTCCTTAAGATAAGCAGCTAAAATAAATAAATAAAAGAAAATAAACTATGGTGTATTAAAGAGTTAAAAAAAAAGTGAGGTTCAGATGCCCTTCCCACTATGTCTGCTTTGTTTTTGAGCTATTTTGATCACAAATAAAACTACTTTAGACCAAAACTCTGCATCAGAACAGAACCAAAATAGTTAAGTCCACAACACGAGTGCATGGCAATAAAGTAAACAAGCTTCTTCATAATACAGAATTGAAATTGTGGCAGCCTCACAGAGCAGTAGAGATTGTGGGTCTTTGTGAAATATTAACAAAGTAGAAAATTCCAAGATAAAACCCTGAACTGAAAAATAGAGTCAGAAAGAGGGATCAGAGTACACTGTGTGGCTTCTCAGTTTGCCCCCTGAAAAACACCATGTACAAATTAACCACTGTGTCCTCTGAATCTCAAATTAATTGTCAGTCAGAAAAGTAGAGAGTATGTCAGATACTGCAGTTTGGTTCTGCACCTCGTTTTCCACATAGGCAGTACCTACGCCTAGGACTAATGTCATGAGCAGGAAAAGAAAATACAACTGAGGAGAGGAAAAAAATCTCCTCGTGTTCTTCTAATCACTGCCATTCTGGTTGCTTTTCATGAATCCCCAACACTTTTCTGCAAATACAACATCTGAAGACAGTCAAACCTGCAGGTGTCTAATAGCTGCTCCACAGCTCTAAGGATTTTGACATTTTCCTTTGTTTCTCAAATGTTTTCTTCTCCTAAGGGTCAAAATCTTGAATCATGGGATTATTGTTTTAAGTGATGACATGATTTTTCTCGCAGATCTGTCCACTTACAAAACAATCAAGCGCTTGTCAAGACCAAGAACCCTTAAACAGTTCTTAAAAAATTAACAAGAAAGATCTGCCAACTGAGATCCCCTCCGTATGGCAGGGCAGATTAAGGAGACGTTACAATTCTATGGACGTTTCTAAAAGCTGCGGCCACATTGCGTCAGAATCTTTAAGCAACACTAATGTTTGGATCAAACACATGAATACAAGGTGAAGGAATGAAAGCTGATTCAGGAATGCAAGATCCATTAAACTATGCAAGTATGCATGAACTGTAAAAAGTAGATCCCATACATATCAGCTATAGCCCTTAGCTGTTAGCAGGTGTGAATCAGTCAGTTGTACAATTCATTTGTCTACCTAATTGCACTGAAGATAGGCTTTTACTTTGCCTATAACATCACTAATGAGTAGGTTTTCAGTTTGATCTAACTAATTAATTCTTGTTAACTTCCTTTGCATTGCTGTTCTTTTAATTTAACCAGAGACAGCACCAGAGTTGCTACTAGTGTTTAGTCTCAACTAGATTACTCCTATTCATTAAGGTCTGTAATTGTTGGTCATACCCTCACAAATGGTCATTACAACCTCTGGCTTGCATATTGAATAACAGCAATTTCCTGGCTCCAACAGACTCTCATGTGAGGGAGGGGAAAATGCTAATAAAGAAAGAATGAATGATTCTCTGCTTCATTCAGTGCTGTGTAGATTTCCTTTACAGCAGAAATAGTACTGAGGTGGTAAAACGGGTTTCTTGCAGGCCCCCTACCTCCACCCTGAGTGAAAACAATAAGAACCAAGTCAAGCATTCCCTGCTACTGTGATTACAGCATCCGTAAAAGTGATTATATGGCTGCTGTAATCAACTTCAATGAAAGCTGCCTGTTAGAGCTTCAATAATTACTCATTTCTGTTAACAGCTTGCTTTCAGTTTAGTACTTTGAGGCCTGGAAAAAAAAATGGTGTTTTAATAAAAGATCCTGTGAACGCAGTATTTTGGGGGGTAAGAGCTTGTGTGTGGGCAAATTAAAAAAAAAAAAAAAATGCACATGCAACTTTTTTGTCCTGTGCTCAATAGCAGCCCCTTTTCATTTAAGCTCAGAATCTATTTAACCAGCAACAAGCACAAGTTCATACAGGGTTCAGTCATGTACTGAATGTTTACTGAAGGAGGCACAATAGTTTAAATAAAGTGGAGGTTTTAAATATTTTACCCATTTCTTTAAACAAATTGCCAATCCTTAAACTCTGCGTTAAACACATTTCAAAAGCAAAATACCACAAAGCTCTCTTTCAATAAAACCACCACTTTTGTCATACTATGCCTTCTTCGTCTTGATGTATTTTATTTCTGCAAAGCTCTGGAGAAGAATGGAGCTTACAGAAGTTAAGGGCTCATTTTTAAAACAAAACAAAAGAACCATTTAGTCTGAGATTAAAACAACACAGGTCACCATTGCCCTCCAATGTTTGATGTTCTGCAGAGCAATGACACAGCTAGGGATAAGGGAGGCAGACTGCAGAGAATTAAAGTTGACAAACACTTCCACCTCAAACTTAAAATCCCAGGCAACCTTTTTTGAAGTTAATATAAACCCTAAACAACAAAAAGCAGAGAAATCACTCCTCTTGTTTAGATAACTCCATGACTATGCTTTTATTTCTCTTATGTGCCTTTACACTTCTTCTTGAGACAAAGAAACCTCCGAAAAACCAAAACCAGAAAGGAAGCTCTCAGAGTATCCAACAGAAAGCTAAAATAGTTAAAAATGCTGTAAGATCTTATAAAAAACTCAGTGAAGTCTGCACAAGTATAAATGAGGTTGTTTCTTCACCTAGAATCTTTCTCCACTTTGGGAAGGTTTACAGTGAGATTTCCTGCAACTCAAGGGCCAAGCTTCCTGAAGGACAAGCTCTGTCCTGACGACGAGCTACTGATCACAGTTTCTATCCCTGTGGGAGACCTAACACGCAACACAGGCTGCTGGAGACAGAGGACATGCTATGAAGAGCACACTGCTGTATCCTTTTAACAGGACTGTGTCTCCTGCAAAGCCCTGTAGCTGATGGCAGCTTTTGTACTAGCCAGATGAGAAGCTGGGGCGACTTAGTTCCCGCCTAGAGGTCCCAGGGGGCTGGAGTTAGCTGCTGTCACACCTTGTACATGATGCCCAAACACATTTCTTGATCTGACACATGAATGGGAGGGGAAGCACTTGATGCTTTAGCACCTGATCAGCAGCATCAAGGAGAACTTAGTTCTATGAACAATACATACACCCCTTCCTTAAATCACCTTGTCTCAGAAGTGCAAAACATGTTCCCCGTCCTCAATTTATTACACAGGTGAAGTAACAGAAAAAAAATGTTATTAATGTCTTGAATGTAATACAGGGCATGACACTTGCATAGCATCTTTCATCCTGAAGGATTCCACACCACTTTATAAATTATATGCTTATGGAAATCACCCCCCCCCCATTAGAATGAAGAAAACACTGGGGTATAAGCCAGCGGCCAGTTGGACAAATGCTCAGCAGAACCAATTTGGTCAAGGACAACAGCTGGAATTATCTACTTATGCAAAGAATGGCATGAGTTTTAGAGAACCTAATTTTGCTTGGTACCTGCTATCACTGCTTTATTGTGCATGCACTATTTGGTTGTATCCACTGGAATTTTCATAAACCTTCCACTGTTTCTGAGGACAGAACATTCTCAAAAAGAGGACACTGCTTTCCCTGGTGGTCCATCAGAATGCAATTCTGCTATGAAAGAAGGCACCATGAATGACCTGTGTATCAACCAGCTGCGTAGATACGGTTTCAGTGTAGGGCAGCATCTTCAGTTGGCATACTCCCATTTACTTGAAAGGATCTATTCCAAAGTCTATCCTCTGGGGTTTCACTTCATAAAATGATTCAATTTTACAATTTAATTTTCCTTTCCTGAAGGAAGTGTTGGCAATGGACATAAAACATGACCATAAACATTAAAAAAGAAGAAAATGAAGAGTTATTTTCCCCCATAAACATCAAAGGATGGATTTCTGGTGTTACTCTTTTCTTTTTGTTACCTGTGTGCACAGTGGAGTAATCTTTTGTTCTCTCTGCTTCCTTACAAGAGACTTCACTGAGGGCAGTCACCTTGCCCTCAGGGCAGAGGCTCTCTTTGAATGGACAGAACACTCCTGAAGGCTATGGCTCCGGGGTCCAGGTGCAGGATGGAGGAACATTCCTCTGCTTTACATTGTGTGCAGCAACCTGACCAATGCAGATCATTATACTCTCAGAGAGAGCACATCTGTTACATACCTTCCATCCTCTCCTTTTACTCAGTTTGATTTAGATGTGGCCTTGTTAGACTGAAGTATTTAGACACAAAAGAAATGTGAAAAAGAGGAAACAAAAATGTTCAAGCTACTTTGTACTATATATTTACCAGAAAAAAAGATGAAATCTGATCTGATTTTTATGTGTTTGTTTTCTCTGAAGATCAAGATGGGGGTCTGCAAGTCCTCATTCAGATACTTCCACCACACAGGAACTGTCAATAGATCAATGCTTGCAGGATGAGGAATGTGTGGAAAGCCTTTCACACAGCTGTTTGTCCAGGCAGCCTCTCTAGTGCACATCAGTGAGAGTTTCA
The DNA here is from genome assembly GCA_910950805.1 of Acrocephalus scirpaceus scirpaceus. Classification (NCBI taxonomy): domain Eukaryota; kingdom Metazoa; phylum Chordata; class Aves; order Passeriformes; family Sylviidae; genus Acrocephalus; species Acrocephalus scirpaceus. Next base: position 15,536,290 of record OU383779.1, read on the forward strand.
CTGAAATTAGTCGTAACAATTTTTTCCTGTCATGTATCTGATCTTAATATATTTTTGCAAGTAATTTAACATGAAACAAGATCATAAAACATCCTTTCATTTTCTATTATGTATCCAGTATGTTATTTCTGTAGGAAAACTAATGAGAACAAATTTTATGTTTCTTTGGCTATAGGAATGGAGATGTTCTCTGGACTTTATACACTAGTACAAAAAAGATTCAATATGGCCCATAACTGCAAAAGGATCACAATGCAACTTATAATAACCTGTCTCCAGAACTTGGCATTAAGCAGACCAATGCACAAGCCCCAAAACTCTTAAAACAGCTATTGTGTTATTTAGTAGGAGAATGCTGAAAACAAAATGCTTATACTTGTCAGAATAAACCTGAAAAACTTGAAAACTGCAGGACATGAGTTTTCCCAAGCACGGCCACTTTTGCAAACTTCTGTAACAAGATTCAACATTGAACTTTTCACACTTCACCAAATAGGAAGGTTTGGTACAAAGTATGGGAGAGTTGGCTGGGAATTGTGATTTCTGCTCCACAAATAGCTTGTGTCCCACAGGTGCTGAGGTAAAATTAAACATTGAAAAAAAAATCTTGAGCCTTGATCTAATTTTCTTTAACATTCAAGAAACCTATCCCTCCAAAAAGTTGAAGAAAATAAAGCACAAAATCTTTCTTTTCAGTTGCTCATGACAGGTCACTGTGTCCAGCACTAGCATCAAGGACGACAGGTATCAAAAGCTGCAATTCTTTTTCTTTTTTTGATGAAAAGCATTAATACCGAGGTGTTTGTGGAGTCAGCTGAAACTAATCTCTCAACCCACCACTAAGGCAGACAAAAAAGTCAGGGTATTCTGACGTAGCCATTTTTTTAAGACAGGAGACTGTCTTTAAATCTTTTCACTGGAGGACTGATAAAGGCAAACCTAGTGGTTTTTATGTGCAAGAGGTATGCAAAAACCAGTACCTTTCTCTAGAAAGTATACTCTAGTATTTCTCTAGAAAATAACCTTCTGGCTATTGGATAGAATTAGAGACACTAGGATTTTCCCACATATGATTACAGCCCAGCTGTTTTTTAAAGACACCCCCTCCCAACCCCAAGTGGATAAAATTGCTCTTTTTTCATAGTCATAGCAATTTCATTGGCATGGTGACCTATATTCCGACAAAGAAAGAATTATGTGACACAGATCTTTGCCTGTGTAGACAATCATTAAAAATGATGTTAATAGAATATTTGATACCTTTGTGAGAGGTGAAGTAGGTGTGAATGACAGGGAGATAATTTTTTCATGCACAGGTTGTCTTACAGAACAGTTGCCTGTATTACCTTAACTGTGGAATAAAACATGCAACTCCTACATCAGTCCCTTCTCTCACTGATTTTAATTGCTTTGCAGGGCTCTCATTTTACAGATGGAGAAACTATACTCAGAGAAGTGAAGCCACATGGTCCAGCTGACATTGCAGGGCAGTCAAGCAGCAAGGAATGGTGCTGCCTCTTGGTTACCAGCCAACTGCATCACTTGGAAGAACTTACTGCAACTGTCCCTTTCACTTTGAGAGAGATAAATACTGAATGAAATGAATGCAGTGACCATTTATTTTGCATTCAGCGACAAAAACTGCATAAAGTGCATTGGAAAAGATGTACAAACACAAGATGTATATATTGACACAAGCTTCTGTAGTAGACCTCCCTATATGGCATGAAGTCCCACACAGCTAATCCTACATGACTTGCTACACCTTGTTTCACTTCCTCTCTTCTTAATGTACCTACAGCAGTAGCAGCATCATGACATAATGAAATCTATCAAATATTAATTTTAAATGCTCTCCAGTGACCAAAAATGCACTCTGAGATTTATCAGGAGGTACCTATGCTGACAGTGGGACAGGGTCTGGGTACAAGGGCTATTGCTAAATCAATTAAGTAGGTCCCAAAATAGACACAACTTTCTAATCAAATCAAAGAGCTTGAATCCCAACCAGACCCAGCTATGAAGCCAGAGCTGTGTGGGTGGAAAGTGCTCAAACTGGCCCGTGCTGCCATGCTGGGCAGAACACAGCAAGGAACCTGATGAGAGAATGACATCATGTAGGACTGCATGGGCAGGTGAGCACCATGCAGACATCTCTTAGCTCAGCACAGAAGGGACAAAAACTGGAAGAAGTTACTATTGTGACCAGAAGCAAATGAGGTTAAAGAGCAAAGCAATACCACAAAGCTCTGCAGCAAAAGGTGAAGTAGTCTGCATAAGGAAAGTAAGACACTGTTACTTGTGTACCAGTTAATGATGCCAATATGAGCACAGGTGGTAAGCATCCTGCCTTCCATGGAAGCAGCATTTACCAGTAACAATTGTTAATAAGGGATTCAAAATCTTCCATATGATGGCTGATCAATCATGAAGGACACTTGTCCTGTTCACAGTAACAGCTCACAGAAAACGTTCCCCTGGCTCTTCCCACACCTTGAAATATAGTTTCAAATTCTACCAAGGAAGATGATATGCATCATTCCTTGCCTTCTTACTGCCCCCGTGGAAGCAACCAAAACAGACAACATCGGATCATTTTCTCCCCACAATGTATCTGGAAATATTCTCCCAGAGAAAAATTACTAGATGTGACTCCAAATTGAGAAGGTGTAGATTTGCCAGATTGCTGACACTATCAAACCATTCCATGACTCGCCAGAAACACTCCACAGCTTAAAACCCCAATGCCATATATAACAAAAAACCAGTGAAATGTCAATAAGCTTTCTGCTGCTAGCAGACACAAATCTCCAGATCTCATTATTCAAAAGATAGCCTGTGTTTGGTTTGAGGAGATTGTGAAGGAGAGGCAATTATAGAGTTGGTATGTTTATGTGGTAGGGCAGGGGAATTCCCTAACAGAAGAGGTAGAGCGAAATATACGTATATGTGTGTGTGTGTGTGTGTGTGTGCGTGCATACATAGATATGTATATATCTCTCTATAGAGTAAACGGTTTACCAGCTAAATGTCACATCCTTATAGAAATTTAAAATAAAAGATTTTACTTCTTCCAGTGTCTCTGCTCTAGATAGTATGCCACCTCTGACTTTAATAAGGAGATAGCAGCACTCCAGCAACTATCATCCACCTACAGCAGCAAGTTCCAGAAGTTCACTGCTTGTCTCACAAGGAATTACCTCTTATTGTAAAATGATCCTTCTGTCTTTTTGTCTGTGCTTCTAGTTTAGCATTGCGAGAGTTGGTGAATAGGAGTCCAGCTCAACCTCTGCCTTCGTGGTTTTGCAAATGACCCTGATTATTCTTTATCCTCTCCTTCTCCTCTCCAAACCCTGGGAGACAACACCACCAACTGTTCCCCATCCTGAAAAGTCATGGTTATACCTTACATTTTGGTTACTATCATTTTACTAGATTTCAATCTGTAAAAGAACATTTTTTTTCTGGAATCAGTCCAGATGAATTTGTTCGTTGAGGAAAACTCCTAAAGGCTTTTTGAAGTGGAGATTTGTATCTCCACTGGCTCTTTATGTATACGCTAACGCTTGTAGGGCAGGTCAGCTTGGTAGAATTCCCCTCTGCAGAAGCCCTGGTGATCCCCAACAGCTCATGTTTGATGCCATGTGCTCAGTGGCCTTTCTCTGAGATGTACTTACAGCCCATCTTACCAGCATTGCCACTCTGTGGCACATGCGTTTCCCAGGCTCTCTTCTACAGTTGTTTGCTTAACTATCAAAACTGAAGCAGAACCACAAACTGCTTGAATTAGTTCCAGGGTTAGGACAATCCTCACATGATCTCAAGCAAGCCCCTGCACTGTTAACAGGGAGACAAAAGGTAGTCAGATGAGCTGAAAGAACCTAAGCACAGGCCAAGCCCAGCACACCACACAGAGACACCTGACTTGCAAACAGGATCTGCATGTAGGGACAGCAGCACACCACACCTGGACTCTTGTGTGTAACTGAATGCCTTACAACAAAGCTGCTCCAGCAGAAGCTGAGACAAGAGTGCAACTAAAGGACACAGAGCCTTAGCTTTTGTACCAAGAATCATCTGAATGCCCGCTCAGAGCACTGATGCCAAAGTCAGGGGCTTCTACTATGATTAAGTCATCTCTGATGTTGAATTTATTAACTGCAAATAAAAACTTACTATAGAGTAGAGCACATCTGATATATTTCTGCAGTTTCTCACTTAAAATCAATGTCAGTGATTGAATAAGAAAGTCCTATTTCTCATTCTTCTATTATGAAAAGAAGTCGAACTAAACCTAAACCATGAACTGTTTCAAAATGTTTCCCAAATCTGGAAGTAAACTTACATTGTTATTTTGGAAATTTTGCTGATCCCAGACCTGAAACTTAAACTGAGGCAAAACAAAGACCCTTCCAGCTTGAAACACCAGTTCAGCTGAAAAGTAACATCCCCATGCACATTCTGTGCAACAAGAGGACAGCTTGACTTTGAGTCCTTTAAAATCCACCATCCTGCCCCATGTCTGTTCTTTCCTCCCTCCCTTGTCACATTAAACACCAGCAGATGGTCACAAACTTTCTTCCATGGAATCAGCTACCCTCAGGGACTACCTGCTAAGGTGAGATTGAAGTAAACTCCTTCTTGTGATTGCTGTTTCTCATTTGACTGTTGTTCACTAGCCTCAATTTCCTCCAGCAATTCCACTACTATACCTAGTGGCAAGAAGATATACACGTGTGATGGATTTGAGTTTGTACAAGGGAGAGAAAGGAGATTTTATCTGCCAGTGAGCTGACCCTTCCATCATTCCTACTCCTCTGGCTAGTCCTTGGTCTACTTGTATTCCTGGCAACACTTCTTTTCTCACCAGCGACATGGTCCCCCATACTATATTTCAGGTTTTAAAAAACCCAGTACAGGCTCAAGACTTAAAATGATGCTCATGGAAAGGGGAGGAGATGAAGTCCTGTTGCTGTAAGGGACTCTGTGAACTGAACAATAAACTGTTACTGGCTTGGAATCAGAGCTCAGCTAAAACAGCTTCAATCACAGCTGGATCTGACCCAGAACAGATTCAAACATACTGGTTCAATTCCCTGGTTAGAAGTGTCTTCTTGTAATGATAAGCTGTAATCAGCAATTAGGAAGTGTTCATGGTGAGGTAGTGCCAGAATTCACGTAAGGAAGGTCAGCCGTGGGCCCGGGTCTCATAAAAATTCCAAACTGGAATAATAATCTCTATGCTGAGCAAACATTTCAATATTGACACAGCTAAAGCACAGTTGAGATGAGGAAAAAAGGCAGGAAGCATTTGTCATTTATAGGAAGACAACAAGGTATACACATTCCTTAACATAAAGATGTTATAGATTCCACTGGGCACCATGCAATTGTATAGTCCTTTGATTAATCCCTAGCTATATTCAGCAGAGTGTATCAATAGATTTAAGTATTTATGAGCTAAAAACATGACAGGAAGCAGACACACCCTGTGTAAGTAATGCATGATTGTGCCAGTGTTCCTCATAAGCAGTCTCTTGATGTTCTCAGCTAAGCTCAGGTAAAAGGTACCTAATGAGACACAGGACAGCTTTAACCTTTCTGGTGTTATCTCCTCTTGGAGAATTTTCTCTGGAGCTTTCCCTATGATAATTTGCGAACAATTCACCTCACCCTCTGGTTAGATCAGGTTTCCAGATGCCCATTAGATGTTTGAAAAGCACATGAAGCCAATGAAAATATGGCTTACACACTACCCTCAAGTCCAGCCCATTTTGTGGACAGACTTCCAGGCTAGAGATTCACATGGGACAAGATTATTCCCAAGAAGACTCTGAATGTGGAAAGACATAAACATGCAGCTTGCGTCATGGTGAGGACGACACACCGGCTCTGAAAGGAGTACACAGACATGGCAATGAGTGATAGGGCATGAAAAAGACTTTTAAGAAGAGAATGAGAAAATAAATAATGTCTATCCTGGACTCAGCATAAGACAAAGTGCATATGCTTTTCAGCACTGGCTAAGAGCAACATTTTCAGTTCACAGTTGGTGGTTCCCAAGAGTACAGCTGGGATGTTCTAGTTTGTATTTGTAATCAACAGTTTAATCAGTAGAGGAATTCCTCTGGATCACACCCATTCATACCATTAAGAGCTTTTGCAGAATTCTGAAAGAATTGTTTTGGATTGTATATGTTATGTTAGGTTTGGTTTTGTTTTTTGTTAGTTTAGGAATTTTTGGTTTGTTTGTTTTTAAAGCAGTATACCAGTGTGTTATAGTTTTAAACTGACACTCTTTAAATGAGACAGTGTTACAAGTTACCACTCCTTGCAGAGTGCAATTCTTGCTTTCCCCACCTAGTTGAATCAGCAGCTCCTTTCTCGGTACAAGCTCATTTATCCCTATGCCATTTTCCCAGCTGCCAGCTAAAATTTTGTTTAATTTGCTTGCAAAGGACAATGCACAAGAAATGAAATAAAATAAAAAGTAATGGTTTTGTAAACTGTTAATTGTTTCATTCTCTCCAGAGTGATAAAATTTTATAAAAGGAATATGAACATGCTGAAAAATCAGGGTATGGCCATTTGAGCTTCTTTTTGGTTCATCTGAGAAAGAAAACACTAATAATAATATGTTTGGGTTGAATGGAGTCTCCTTTGATTCATCCCGTTTCTACAATTTCTCAGGGAGGAAGGATGGAAGAATGTATGCAATTAAACTATTGGCCTAAAAATGACAAAGCTCTAAATCTTTGGAGGTGCTGGATACTTAAAAACTTGTTATTTCAAGTTCACATATTGACTCAGATTAAGGACAAAACATCTTTGTTCCGATGGAAACATACTGAGAGGGCACCACTTTTTCTGCAAGGCCTTCTTAACTCTCAAACCGTCTTCTGTCTGGTAGATCTCAGACTTGTTACTCTTGGGACATGAGCTGAAGTAAACTACTTGGAGACAATTTCCAGGGGAAAAAATGAAGTGAGAGTGATGGTGTGTGCAATATTAATATTAGGTTGATATAAGAGTGGGAATCATTAGGTCTGTTCAGACACAATGTGTTGCAAATTGAAAAATATTTTTTTTGTTCCTGGGTCTCCAGAAAACACAAGCCTCAAAGATCAGACATTGAAATGTGTCATTCTGTGCTGGGTAGGATTTTCCCAAGCACCTAAGGAAGTTGCCATCCTGACTTCCATTTCAATCAATGAGACTGAAACCCTAAAGTTCAGAGATATTGCAATTTTCACTAAGCATTTGTCTTTTTAAGAATTATTCCTGGCAACATCTAAATACTTTAGAGGATATTTTGACCTGTGATTTAATACGCATATTAAAGAAATGGAAATTTGAAAAATGACAACAGAATAAAAGGTGGTATTCAAACAGTAGCCAAGATTTTTTTCAGATATGGCTGATAATGTTCAGGGTGATGAGAAAATGGAGTCCAAGTCCAAGCAATGGTACAGCCACATATCAGCATGTGTCAGAGACTCCCTCTCTGCAGCAGATGCCTTTGTTGTTCTGAATCACTGTCCAAGTAAAAATAACTATCAATTCATAGCAACCAGTAGTAGTTAAAGCAAAATGTTGAAAAAGAAAGTCTGTGTGTTAGCACTTCCCACAAATTTGACCACATTTCCTGATTCTAAGCAAATAAAGACTGAGCTCACTCCAGTCAGTGTAACTGATATGAAAGACTCTTCTCAAACTCCAGGGATAGATGTCAGCTTACCCACTGCAGTGAGGACCAGAGTGATTCTGAACTACTTTATCAGCATTTCACCACAAAAAAAGGGGAATCTGAGAAGAACCTTACAACCGCAGTCAGAGATTTGGCCAGGCTTAGGGTGTTTGTAGACAGGCAGGCAATCTCAACAGCTACCAAAGACAAGGTGAAAGGAGCATCAGCATGCTAAAGTGGCTGAACCTGAGCCAACTTACATCCACTCAACCCATTCGCAGGCATTTTCTCAGGATGAAACCGTAATACTCTCATCATTGTTTTTTGACCAAGCCACATAGATAATGTCAAGAATTCATAAATGACCACTGCTGTGGCATCCTACATAATTGCTACAGATGCAGGACATAATAGCAATCTCCAGCTGCCTGTACCACTGCAATTAAAATTCTAGTAATCATTGGAGTCAGTTTGTAGAAACTGCATGACAGCAGAAAAGTCAAACTTTCTCAGTATTAAATAGTTACATCATCATGCATATAGAGCCTAAAGTAGAATTAACTTTGTTCAATGCATAACATTGAACTTATTTTGGTAAGTTATGACATAACAAATCAAAATTTTACTTCACAAAGTGAAAAAAAATCTGTTCCCAAAGGAGTTCACTATTACAACATACTAAACTTTTTTGCAGTGAGTTAATTTAAATAACATGTAAGAGACAAGCGTAGTATTTAATACTGACTAAAGCTTATGCAGATTTCTATGGAAAAAAGGAAGTGCTATTGTGACAATTGTGTTTTGTTAACTTTCACATAGTTAAAAAAATGACCCTAATGAAAAGGTTTGCACTTCCTTAACCCAATCAATTCTTCAGTTCTTTATTTATTTATAAAGTTTATTAATCTAATTAGAATCTTGCTTTCAATGTAAGAAGATAAGTGCAGTGTCTATGTCCAGAGAAACCAATCACTTACGTACAAACTGTTGATCCTTTTGGTTCCAGTTATAGCTGTAATTCATTTGTCCCACTGAACTGGGTTTAACAAGCTTGAATAATAAAGATTCAGCTTTAGCTCCTCAATCATACCGATGCGTTTCTTGATTCAGTATCTTTTAAATTAATTCAGAAACTTCCACAGTTCCAAGAGAAAATTATTATCTTATCATCCTCTTGATTTTTTGATACAGTGAATAATGGAGCTATTAAAAATGAGTAAGATCAGAAAACTTAATTTAATTGATTAGTCGGTTCTGTGAAATCAACATATTTGTGTAAAACCTATGAAAAACTGAAACAAAAGCTACTTTTTCTTGCACTTCCATATTAGATAAATAGTGTAATAAAATATCAGTATAATAGTCTTCCTTCAGTTTTCTTTAAGCATCAGACAGAAGTTACTTTGTTCCATAAATTTTCACCAAACATATATCCATTTAAAAGAGAAAGGATTATCCAACCAGAGCAGGGAAAGCATAACAAAAGGACTGCTAGTATCTAGGAACAGTATAATTTGCTAGAAAAGCAAATATTCCTTATAAGAACATATAAGATTCCTTTCATAGGAACCTGCTCTTTTTTCCAGCACAAACAGGGGCAGAACTGGGACAGGGGCACTTCTTAATCTTCAGCATTTGTGCATCCACAGCTGCTTGCATTGCATGTAGTGCTACCAGTACTGTGAGCACTGTGTGCCAGGGACTCAATGGTCATCTTTTAAGACATCCTTTGCCAAAAATAGCCCACAACTTTTAGAATAACCTCTACAATTAATGAATGCTTACTATTGAGTGGGAACCAAACACAAGAGCTGTTAACCTGTTGCAACACTCAGTTATCTTGACTATTAAAAATTAGAACTTTCTTGAGTCTCACACTTCGTTTTGCTTCTTTTTTAGAGCTTCTTCTCAAAATTCCTTTCCCAATGATAGATGCTTATAGCCTATAATCAAATGCTCCTTATCCTCTTTACATGCTTGTCTAACATGGGCTATATAAGGAACTGGATTTCTCTTCATATTCATTGGTTTTTTTGAGCCCAGGAATGGGCAAGTAGGTCTTCTTCAGCAAAATCTACGCTCCTCATCACATCAGCAATTTGTCAACAGCAAAACTCTGCCATGCTCTTAAACTCTTCTCCAATGCTTTGGAAAACTGTCGGTCCATCTGCTCCCTATTTTATAACCTATTCTAATAAAACACCTAAAATTGCATTTGACTGCTCTTTTCCTTTGTTTTGACCTTCACCAAAGTCCACAGGCCTTGAAAATAAGAGAAAACAGAGATGTAATCTGGTCAGAATAATGTGTGCATTTGGGAAAGACCATTACAACTCATAACTTTGAGCAATTCAGCAAAATCTTATGGCTGTGAGTCATCAGATCAATTCCATAATACAAATACAAATACAGAGAAGGCAATAAGCTGAAAACATTCACTAAATATACCAGTTTATGCCACCCAGAAAGTTGCCAAATGTTAGGTTCCTGCTGAACATAGTTCAGCTATTTCCCCGATTTCTAGTCAATGTAATTATGGGTTTTTATTAGAGGATTCACATATTGCCTTTATAGTTTCAACATCTATTTCAGTTTCAGCTAGAATCCACGAAAGCACATTCCCATTCCTTAAAATGCACTGCATGAGGCACATTCTGGGTCAGTGTCAACTCTCACACAAGTAAATCTGGATTAACAAAATCCACAGAGGCTAATGTACTGGTACTAGCACAAAGCAAACAGTAAAAATGGACTCACATCCACATATTTTAAAAGCAAAGAGCTCCACCTTATCAAACTATACAAAATCCTTGAATCTGGGAGAGAAGAATGCAGAAAATGAAAATAAAAAATTAATGCTCCCCTAAGGAGATAAAACTGGTAATGACTTAAAAGTGACTTAATTGTTCTCTTTTCCTTATAGCAGTTTCCACGGAAGGGAAAGAGTAGCAGAAGGCTGAAGTTTAGCTGTTTCTTCACTGTGCTGCAGTCTCAAAGAATCTGATATGATAATTCTGTGCTCAGTTGTTTGAACAACTTAAAACACATTCTAGGCAGCTTAAGGAAGGAAATTAACACAGCTTGTTCATTCAATGGGAAAAGTGAATTAGGAATAGAGCCTGGGACACATGTTAACAAAATCCCCACTAATATAATACATCACACTAAGCAGCAGGTGAAGTGTAAGCAGAAACTGAAAGATACATTGGTCAAAATTGAAGTATCCCAGTACCAGGGATGATCTGGCATTGATTCTCCACTGAAATTAAAAACAGGATTCAGCTGAACTGAATTCCTAATCCCTTCTCTCTCAGAGCATGGATGTTTCAGCATCTGTGGGTGCAAGGAAAAGAGAGAAAACTTTTTGATGCCCCCTGAACATTGAGGTGGTACACGCACTCATCACCTGGTGCAGTCCCAGGGCTGCATGGCCCAATTTACATCAGTCTGCACCTATTCCTGTCCACACTCTCTGGAAAAAGCATTAATATCCATACCAAGGCAACAATTTACACTTGCTCTTTTGCAAGCATAAGTACTCACACAAGCTTCGATTTACTACTGGCATTAATCCCCAATACTCACAGGCCCTTGTGTAGAATGTGGATATTGTCAACAATATCATCCATGCCACATTGATATTCTTAATAGCAAACATCCCTGTACTGAATTACATAGCAAATGTACTCAACAGGGCATTGCGTGACTCAGAGCATATCCAGAAAATCTGAACAATCCACCAAAATCATGACACAGTAAGTGGATTGCTTTCAAAGTTGTTCACATTACAAACAGATTACTTATATCCATGACCCTATATAGACACTTAAGTTCAAAGACTTTGGCCACATTTTATGTGAAGCTGACCTCCATAACATTCAGAGCACAGCATGGTAACTAGAAAGAAATGTAGGGATCATAAAAGCACAAACTGTTTAGTACACTGTACAAAGTATCTTTGCTGTCATGCACAATAGCTTAGCAGAAAATAATCAAAAGTTTTGTTCTAAGCTGAGTTACTACCACCCTGCCTGGGTCTGCTGGAAATGTAACTGTAACTGCAAAAAATAGAACAGGTTCCACTAAGATGTGAACAAAGTAGAGCCTTTAACTGGAGAGGGAAGAGAGAGTAGCTATATGTACAGGCTACATGGGACAGGAAGAAACTGCTGAAGCAAGCAGCCTTACAAGTTAGATGAAAATTCAACAGTTGAATAAGAATGGCTGAGAAAATATGTCCCTTTTTAAATTATCTGGTCCTGCCTCAGTGACAGACCATTTCATACAATAGTGACCACACCATGCAGTGACAGATTTGTATTTCTGAGCTGTATTTTGGGAAGAAGCCAATAAATGAAACAGGGATAAAGAAATGGTAACATCAGAAAAAGCAGGCTCCAGCTGGCCCAGGAGTCCCTCCAGTATGGGCTGGTACCAGGTAACCTACAGGAAGTTGCCAAATTGCCCTAAAGCAGCAATGGAAGGCCTTCTGAAACAGGAAGTTTCTCTTAACTTCTAGTAATGTTATTTGTTTTAACTGTGCACGTTCTCACTGCCCTGTACTCATGTCTAAATTCTTTTTGAAACCCATTACAATCTTCAGCTATGTTACCTTGTTACAGTGAGGTCCACAAATCACTTAGGCACTGGAAAAAAACATTTCTTTTGCAAAGTTTGATTGCTGCCTTTCAGTTTCACAGACAACTCTCATCATCACCTAATATTTATTAACAGTTTGCAGTTTAAAAAACCTTTGTGGTTTGTTCTGTCTCCACACACTTCTGAAAATATTGTTAACTAATTAAGTGGAAAAGTGGCACCACTGGTAAGTTCAGGGGGGTTTTTTAAGAGTCTGTCTACAGCCGTGGTTCAGATGTAGGCACAGCCCGTAACATTCCTCACTATAGTTTCTGTCCAGGCTCATGGTCATGACCATGGAGTCAGGATCCCAGACAACAAAGGGATTATACCACTCCTAGTAGTAATGTGAACTCCCCATACCATTTCCAAAGAATATAAGCTCAGAAATGCAGAAATTAAGATGGCAAGTATTTAACTTTACCAAGAGACAAAATCATCCAAGCAAGTAGCATTCTGCTCCTTGTTTTCCTTGGAGGCAGTTTTCGTGGATAAGATGCCTGCAGATCATCAGCTTATCTACAGAGGTTGAATCCAAATGCTCACCTATTTCATCTAAATGACGAGTTACCCAAGTCTTAGTCACAACCCAAGTCTTGGTCATGTAACAAGATGCTCCTCTTCACATCATTTTGTAGCACACAAACTATGTGCAGAATACACATGGTCAAAGTTGAGAAGTTAGTGTTGTATCCATAAGCAGAGAGTAGCCTTTTGAATGTAATAATTTTCCAAATACAAAGCCATCTATTGCTCAACTAAGTTTTAACATTTCATCTTTACAAAAAGAATCATAATGCAGAGGTAATGTCAGCAAGGATAAACCACTGACTTTATGAAAATTATTTCACTTTTAAGAATGGTAATGTAAGTATATGTTTAAGCAATTACAAAACTATATGCATCAAAAATATGTACTTTTCAGGACCCTTGATTGTTTTGAAGTTGGTTGGTTTTCACGAGGCAAGCTTTCCTCTAGTCATTTCAACTTCCTGACTGCTAAGTCTACATTATAAGCAGGGTCATATTGTTGAAGGACAATCCCACTGTAATCAATACAACATCATAACAACCAAAGTCCCTAAGGCAAAAACAAGTATCTCTGTTGGAGCAAACTCTCTCAGGACATCCAAAAGGTTAAAAAGAAATAAACAAAACCCTTGTTTTGAGATCTGATTTACAAAATCCGATAAGGAGAAACACAGAGAAGGAATCTTGTTTTACAGAGAATACAAGTTTAAATGTTTTGGGAAATATCCAGGCACATAGAAACGGTTATTCATTCTGATGCTCAAAGATACAGAAAATAGACCAAGTTTTTTAATTCTGCTTTTCTGGAATCTTATTTATCAGCACAAACCAGCTGTGTCAATAGGATAGCGCTGAAGATGTCTCCCACTGTCACCTTATGTCTAAGGTCAAGTGTTTTGTATCCTTTGCTGTTCTAGGTGATTAACAACAGTTTTAGCTGTAGACAGCTGGATGCTTACAGTGTTGCAAGCACTGATGGTTAGTCTTGTCTTTGATTATATGAATCGACTTTGGTTTCAACAATAGTTGAAAATTCTGTGGAACTCAACATACTACAAATAGATTTCTCTGACTTTCCTGTTTTCGTTCTGATGTGTACAAATTACCTCAACACGCCCTTTTTTTTCTGAAAACACTAAGGTCTGAAAGAAACTCTTGTTATATTGTTGCCACTTAGGTTTCACTGAGCCTGCATTATCTACTCACAGCTTTAATGACTTCCTGCAGAGAGAGGCTCTGTAGAAGTCTTGGCAGCAGGGCTAAGAATAGCATTAAATGCAAGGTTATCTAGGCATTACACTCACTGTAACATGCAATTAACTCTCCTCTTCCATTTTCATTACACAATTATTCATTAATGTCAATTTAATTTTATGCATTGTTCTACATGACCGAAGGCTGATTACGGGCCTTTTCACTCCAATATCCCAAGTTAACTGGTGCCAGCCTCTCTCAGGGCTGCCTAATTGCAATTTAGCCCAGACAATTCCTCCCATTTTTGCCCTCCAGTAATGGAACAACAGATCACGGCCAGGTAAAGATTTTAAGGTGGAAATAAAGCCCAAGCCTGAGCAGCTCTGAAAATAGTGAAGCCCTGTCCCTCCCTTCCCTTTAATATCTCACAGTTTCTGAATTGTTATTTATTGTAGCTGCCGATGCCATAAAAAAGCTTCGTAACTTAAATTGGCCTCTCCACCATCCCAGGGATTTCTCCAGTTATATAACACTCCTTCAACATAAATTCAACATTATGCATTGTAAAGACTCAGTATAGTGTATATTTAATTGATTTGTTCAACAAGAAGGTAGCCATGCTGTGATCTCTTTCCATTGAATTTGGTTTGCCTCACTGGTTATCTTTTGGCAAAGTTTTGAAAAAGTTTTTAAGCATTTTCATGTTTAATTTCTTGTTCTTTATTCAGTTCAGCTCTCTGAAAAACAAATCTTTTATCAGATAATTTTCTTGACAAAAGAATGCGGAAAGTCTCACACTTACAGCAACACATGATACAAGGTGTTTTCACTGCAAACCACTAAATAAGCCACCTAAAAAAGTCAGGATATAAACAGAGCCAAAATCAATACAGATTCTTCTACATCATCTTCTCCTAGTAATTTACATTGTACTTTAAATCTGCCCAAGCAGCTCATCATTACCTTTTTCTCCTTTTTTAGTGGTAGACCATACCCTAAAGTAAGATTTCAAGAATTTAAAGACATAAAAGCCTGTTTCCTCCAAATTCTGTGAGACTGTATGTCTCAGATTAAAAATCCCATTAAAAATTGAGGAAATAATTCAGTGTCTTCCACCTGAGTGAGCTACCAGTTTAATTTCAGAAGAGGGTTTCCATGAAGCCTTTTCCACACACCTGGTAGAAAGACTGTGATGAAACATGCCCTAAACATTGTCTGATGCCTAAGGGTAGGCAACAAGCTGCTTCTTTGGAAGCAATAATGAAAGAAAACAAGTTATATGCATTACAGCACCTCTTTCTCTCCTTTTTTGACACTCTGTTTAAGGCTGTGTCAGCATTCTTGCTTGAAACCCCTGTTTTCAGGGGCTTTATAATGCAGCCGAAAAAATGAATTCCCCGCTGAAACTTGGCACCTTTCGGCCTAAGAGTGGAATTCTTTTACAAACTGACAAAACCAAAATCCTTTTGATATCTTCTAGGTTGCACTGCTCCCTTTGTCTTCCCCACTCAAACTGTAGCAAACTCACTGCACAGTTCACTTTATACAACTACAAATAAAAATTATTTGCAGGACCTCAGTCTATTAAATGGGCGTGGAACTACTTTCGGTAGTTGCTTTTTGAAAGCATTCAATAAACTCAGGACTGAAAGATAAGCTCAATGACATACATACATTTTTAATTATTTTATCTCTTGTTATTCTTTACTGCATGAAGTTTCATGGTGATTTAAATCATTAGGAAAAAGGTTATTAAGCACGCAGAACACTCAGTTCTAGTGATATGTTAGATTGGAAACTTCACAAACCAACTCTGTCAATGGTACAGCCACATTCACTGCAAAGGAGCCCTACAGCGGCTGCTTAAAAATGCACAAATGTGTACTTAACAAACTAAATGTGAATGGATATGATGAGGTTCTTATAGACCATGATGCAGTAAAATATATTTTAAAACTCCCTAAATAGGTTTTAACTTAATTAGGTCAATATGTGTGTTTAAAGCTTAACTTATATGATCAGGTCAAAAACTGGTATTTGGGGGATTTTAAAGCAGAGATTTTTAAAGATTTTAGTTTGGTATTTTTAACAAAAGGCAAAATAAAAAATCTGCAGGGTTTTTTTATACCTGCAGGCTAAGGTATAAACCAGACAGGGTCAAGAAACTAAAAGTGAAGGCTGGCATTATGGTTCAAAATTGCAGAGGGCCACACACAGCATGGGAGGTGTCAATGCTGTACATGCTGTATTGCCCTGACAAATTGCACAAGTGGACGATAAAGTGGGAAAGAATTAAAAACTGATTTGATCTCTTTTTGATGGCTGTGTTTCTGATATAGCTTATATTGACCTGGATCTTTAAGTTAGGAGTCTTACAAGTCCATATTTTGTTTTGAATTTGGATTTTTCTTCTAAATTCACACAGATTTTAACAGCTAAACTTGTTTGATACTTTGATTTTTTTGCCTTAACTTATAAGTTTTATAAGTTACCAATAGTTTATTGCCTTCTAGAGCTTTTTGATTCATGCTCTGTTTGCTTTCCCTCTGTGAGCTTTATGGCCATGGGACCTAATTTGCTGGTTTCATTATGTATGTTAGACAAAATCTGTATTGCTAACAAAGCTCAGTTTGGGTCTGAAAGTTTTATATCTAAAGTTAAACCATTATTGTGTAACAAATAGTTACTCAGAAAATGCCCTTGCATCTGCCAGTTCCCTGAAGTCAACAACTGATTTGAACTCTTTGTATTTAAGCTAATTTAATCATACAATAACGTTACAAACCAGCCAGTGTTACTGCAGTGTACGGCAGAGGCCTTCATGCACAACCTTCTAGGCAGAGTTTCTTAACCAACACAAAGCAAGAACTGCCAGTGGTGAGGAACAATTTGGATGGGATTAATGAAACAGTGAAAGTCATACAATGGGCATAATTGCACTTGAAAGTTTATGGGTCACCTTTTCTCTTTATGTTTTTGGCAAGCTGAAATAGGTGCAATGCATGGATGAAAGGTATATAGCTGGATGCTGAGGCTTGGAATGATAGCACCTATGTTCAGTTGTATGCTTTAGCCCACAAAACTTGTAAAAAGTATTGCAGCTACCCATAACTGCTCATATTTTTTAAACTAGAATTTGAATTTCAGTAGGTTAGACAAAAATTTGTAATGAACATCTTACCATGACAGGTATTGAATAAAGTATTCACTGAGTGAATGTTAAAGGAATGTTAAATGGTGGAGAACAGCAAAACTGGATAAAAAAAATAAAAGCAACAGGTTTACATCTGAAGTCCCACGGCCATGTAAAGGGAGTCCTGAAAGTTTAAATACAATTATCTGGCACCTAAATAATAATGTCCAAAACCAAATTTGTCTGGGAGAAATTTGGGGTTAGACAGCTGGCAGCCACACATTATCTTCCCCAAGAGAGCAGTCCACCATGTAGTGCTTAGATCTGCCTGAGCTGAACACACATCTTGCATGCTTTTGCAGCCAAGATGGGAAGGGACCACAATGGCCCGCAGGTGGCAGCTCTGGTGGGTGACACAAAATGGAGCCTCCAAGGGGCTGAGCCAAGGTGATGTCTGCAAAGTCAGTCTCAATTGGAAACATTCTCCGTGGCTCCTAATAGGAGCAGATTGGTTTTTCATGGGCTAAAATTCAGAGAGGAGGGAACCAGCTTGCCTTATGATGATTCATTCCATTGTTTAGGTTTTAGACCATATTCAGGTACTGGGCCTGCTCCCTGCTAAGACAGCTTTTAAAGTATGCTGGCTGTTTAGTTTGCCAGGCATATGTAAACAGTTTAAAAAATGAAATAACTCTTCTGCATTAAAAAATATATTTATTGCCCCCCTCCCCCCAAAAAACCCCAATTGTTTTTCATTATGGCTTGCTTGCATGCCAAATTTCATTTAAGCAAATAAAGATTTTTTTTAGGTATAGGATTTTTTAAAAAACAGCATTATAGTTATGTAAAATCTGTGCTCCTGTAATTTAAAACAATGCTACCCTGGAGTTTTAAACTTTCCAAAATGAGGATTTATAATGAAACACCTGACAAAACCTTAACATACAGATACTAATAAGTTATTTTGTAAACAATGAATCTGATTCGGATTTTTTTTAAACTACCTTATTTAGCCTAGCGTGACTTCACTTACTCCAGTGAAATAGTTTCCCCCATTTACCTTGTTGTGAGTGGTTGCAATCATGCATGGTATATGGTAAACACATGTTGGGGGATCTGTACAGATCACTTTTTTTAAGGTCTACGTTGACAAAAATGGATAGTAGATGAAGTGAGGTTTCTAATGAGTTAGCCAGAAAAATACTTAGTGAAAAAAAATAAATGTGTGTTACTTCAAATGTCATTATAGTCTGTATTTTTACCTTATAGCTGTTCAGTTTTCTTGGCCCCCCTGCCCTGTGATATTAAATCTGCCCAGCATTCTTGACAATTTACTTTTTAGTTTCTGTATAATTTGGTCATTTTACTAATAGGGTTATAGAAATACTATGTTCTATTTAGAGATAGTGTTACTTATAAGCAAATGGCAATTGTACGGCTGCTCTAAAAGGCTGAAATTGCTCACTGAGGTATTATTCCAGCTGTTGCAGGCCTTGTAATGGCCTTAGGTGCTGACTCAGAGTAGGACTTTGTGTTGCACAATCCTGCTCTAAACTGTAATTCTAATGAGGCTCATGACAAGGGTGATAGCTGCTGGGGTGAGAAGGCAGAACTGGTAACTTCACTTCTGAGCTAGAGCCCAACTCAAAATCCAGTGTGTGGGCACAGATTTGCACTAAAAGAATGACAGTGGGAGAGAAGTGAGCATGTAGCTGCTTCCAGTCATGTAAAACCAACTATAAATCAAGTGAGTATTTGGCATCTTAAGCAGATATAGTAAGTTTTCCTCCAAGAGTTTTCTGCCAAGGGTTTGATTGTGGGGTTATTTACCTTTGCAGGATGGCTCAGATCATCCCACTTACTGTCTATCTGAGCAACAACCTGAGATCATTGAATCACCACATGAAAGCTCAAAAATACCTTGAAAATGTGAGAGATGTCAGTCATTTCTGTTTCCTGGATTTTGCATGAATATTACAAGGGAGATTCAGGATTGGGTAGGACAGCACACTTTTCAGTTGGATAACATTAACTTCATTCTTAGAACGAATGTCTACTACAAAATGTATATTCCTGACATATTGAATTTGGGATGCTTAAAAAAATCCTGAAAAATCAAACAATTGCTAATAGGGCCCTTTATACACCAATTTCCCATATTTTCCTCCACAGTTGAATCACTTGAACTGCCATCACCTC